>JAXGGA010021409.1:0-16626 GCA_038373865.1 Uloborus plumipes | reverse complement strand
AAAAAACCGTCTGAAGATAGGAATGATGCTATAACTATGGTTTATTTTCATAGAGTTTGTCCGGTAATATGTACCCAGAAAATATGATGAAAATATTTTGCTGTTAATCTGATTACTTTTTTTCCCCTCCTGGACATTTTTAGACAATGGATATGTTCTTTTTTGACAAATTGGTCTTCATATATGATCAGGGGTGCCACAGGGGGGGTGGGGGATTAAGTTGAGCCATCAAAAGTGTTTTTTTTTCTGAGAGGGGAGGAGATTTTTTTTTTTTTTTCGGACATGAAATTGATGGAAGAAAAAATTATTTTCACTTATTCAACAAGAAATAGATGCATAAATGGGTGATTTTCCCAAATCATAACAATATCATGTCCTCGAAGGGTAACACGAAAACTGCTTAACTTAGAAAGATTTTTTATTTTTTTAAATGTTAGAAATAGTTTTTCCGGTTTTACTTCATTTATATTAAAATAATCATTCATTTATTTTTTTTTCTACAAAATTTTTTCAATAACCTAAAATCACTTTTTGCGTGTCCCATGCTGTTTCTCCAAATGCGCTTAAATTATTTAGAAGTGTAACATGAACATTCCTCAAGTTCAATTTGTAGTACTGAATTATGCATATTTAAGAGTGTAAGACAGCATTGTTTTAGCTTATTTCATGGATTAAATAATCAAAGTACATCATTTTAAAGTTTGTTCCAAGGTTTCCATGTCTTAAAAGACCTAGGAATTAGATTCGTTTTAATTACGATTTTAAAGTTCAAAATTGAAGTTATGCAATATTTTTGATGTCATTCTTCAGGATAACATTTCTGTTTTAAATAAAATAAAAATAACAATTCTGCCTGTAGCGTGTAATTAAATAGGTTAGAGTTAAATAAAAAGGTTAGAAGCGAAAAATAACATTCTTTACCTTAAATACAATTCTGGGCCTATGTTACAGGCCTTGTATAAGGACAATGTCATTCTCCTGACGCGAAATATGCTATTCTCCTGGCGCAATCAAATGGCACTCTCCTGGCATTATTTTTAAAGCACTGGAAAAGCACTGGGTCCCTTCAAAGGATAGGCCCCTAATTTCTAAACTAGGCTGACATGGCCTCTCGTCTGCCCTGTCTACAAAGCAAATTTTTTCCAATGGAAACACATTTAAAAAATAAAAAAGGTTTTTATTTTCCATTCGATTATTCCCATTAACTAACATTTTCGTTCAACTCAGTTCAGTCACGAGAACTTTCGAAACATGAATCCGAAGAAAGTTTTTTGGGCCTATACCCAAGGGGTATGTTATGTCCACTTGCCTTCTTTATCCCCCCCCCCTAAGACATACTTTTTTGATTCGAAAATTAACGTTTTTTTTTTTTTTTTTGCTTTGCTGGGGTGGCTTGTTGATTTCCTCTTGCCGGAAACTTTATCCCAGAATATTGAGCTCTGCGGAAGCTTTTTGCATTTTAAGCACACCAAAATCACCGCAGCAAGTTCGTCTAAACGAGCATCCATTGTGCCTTTCGCTGAGAGATTTACGACTGGCTATTAAGCTTTCTAAATTACCCTGTAACCCCCCCCCCCTCCGTTTTTCTCAATCTCGGGGCTTACTCTTTTTGACCGATAGATAGGAGATAATGTCCCACATAGACATATTTTCCTGGAAGCAGATATGTGTAGTAACGTTTTAGACGCGACGACACCATTGAAATGTGTTCCAGAATCTCGTCATATTTGTGTATCGGAATCGACACGAATTGTTTTTCTTTTGCAAATTTTCATTTTAGAAGGAATTAGGTCTTGGACAAAATCATGATATAGAAGAAAAGCAAAATTTTCACTTGCTCCACAAATAACTGAGGTAAGTTAGAGTGTGCAGCTTTTCAAATGTTATTCTTTTAACAATAAGAGCAATTTATATTTCAGAAATATAATGTCATTTTCCGATTCATTTCTTTGCATTAATTATTGTTTTATCTTTAAAAATTTAATTCACACTAAGACAGCTACGAAAACTAAGTTCAAGCAAGAAGATGAGAAAAATATGCTGATACTATTTTTAAAGCTTAATATTTGTTACATTTAAATTTATTAATTATAACTATTATTAAATTAACCTACTTTTTTCACTCGTAACAATGATTTGTACTTATGTGTGTGTGTGTGAAAGAGAGAGAACACAGTTCAAAATGATTAAACGTCTAAATATGCTTTTTCTTCTAATTTTCATTCATTGTGAGCTGTTTATTCACAAGAAATAAAATCAGAAGCATCAGAATGTAGCGTTTCAGAGCGCACTTGGTGCAATGCAATTTTCTCCTCCTTATTTGCAATCTTTATAAGTGTTACTAATTTATATTGAAGTGTTATTAATCCAATGTCAATTTTAAAAACTGACAATGACTTGATTAGTGATTTAATTAAAACTTTGATCATTTAAGATAACTAATTAATTAATTTTAAACTAAATATCCTGCTTTGTTATGTTTCAGCTAAATTATATCAATAGTAATTAATAAAATTATGAATTACTACTTCTAATTTAGCATTTCTCCTATTTAGTAGTGCTGATGAACAGTATGATATTGGAACGAGCCCGCTTTCCATAACATTTCCCATACGAGCTATGCGCGTCGTACTTATTAAAATTATCCGTGCTAATAAAGAGGTTAATTAAAACTACGATATTTGAATTGCTATGAGGCTGTCCACAAATGAAGTAACCTTTTGAGGGAGAGGGATTCAGTGGAAGAAAGTGTGACAGTTGAAAAGAGGGGGTGTGGGTAACAAAAAAGCGTAATATCATACTTATTTTGATGAAATTAGTTTATAGTCTACGAAAATTAGATAGACATGTGATTTTAAAAGCTATAAAAGAAGAAAAAAAGTTTGAATAAAAATATTTTAAAAGCTATTTGATGTACAATCACTCCCGTTAATAGCGAAGCCCGTACATATGGGAATCTTCAATTCCCATTCATATTTTGATGTATGTTATTTAACTTTTAATAACGAAACTACAGCTATAAAATCATTAAGTTTTTATTTGGTTTCTTCGATTTCGCTACAAACGAGCTCGACTGAATGTGAATTGTATTTTTATTAACGTAAAGCCATTTTGTTAAATGAAAAAAAAAAAAAAGAAACTCTTCTTCTTTTGAATGAAACTTATTACACTACTCACCTCGTGTAGAAAACATCATAAAATAAACTGACCAACATATGTTTTGGTTACAATTCATTCTCATAAAATTAAAAAAAAAAGAAAAAAAGTATATATATATATACAGGGTGTCCACTCCAATCGTGGACCAATAGCTAATTTCTAAACCGTTAGAGATAAGCATATAGTTTATTTAGGAAAAAATCTCCAAATTACGAAAGAAATTTTGGGTCTATTCAATGTTTTTCAAAAAATCAAATTTTGAAAGAGTTACGAAATTTAAATTTTTATACAGCCCCACAGTCCTATCAATCATATTTAGTAAAAAATTCTTGACACTGTAACGTTTAAAACTAAAAAAAAATCACTCTTCTACCACAAAAATTGACCGAGTTATGACGTTTTGAAAAATCAAGATTTTGAATGATTTCGCATACGGTCCCTTAAGCGATCTCTCGATGACGTCATGAAATAATGCAAAATCTTGATTTTTCAAAACGTCATAACTCGGTCAATTTTTGTGGTAAAAGAGTGATTTTTTTTTAGTTTTAAACGATACAGTGTCAAGAATTTTTTTCTAAATATGATTGATAGGACTGGGGGGCTGTATAAAAATTTAAATTTCGTAACTCTTTCAAAATTTGATTTTTTGAAAAACATTGAATAGACCCCAAATTCCTTTCGTAATTTGGAGATTTTTTCCTAAATAAACTATATGCTTATCTCTAACGGTTTAGAAATTAGCTATTGGTCCACGATTGGAGTGGACACCCTGTATATAAGGACATTTTTCAAATAAATTACTTATATGAACTCAGTAAAAAAAAAATTTCTACCAGCGCAGTTTCAATTTGAAAAAAAACAACTTATCCTGGTTACACCAATACTAAATTAATTCTGTAGAAGTCGTTTTACTGCCAGCACAATTTCAATGTAAAGAAAACAACTTGTCCTCGTTACACTAGTCCTAAATTAATTCTGTAGAAGTCGTTTCTCTGCCGGCGCAATGCCAATGTACAGAAAACAACTTGTCCTACTTACACTGGTCCTACATTAATTAGGTAGGATTAATTAGGTAGGTAAAATTTGTTTATATGCCAGCACAGTGTCAAAGCAGAAAAATAACCTGTCCTCATCACACTATTAATTGATTCTTTTATTTTATTTATTTATTTATTTTTCAGTATTTCTCTACAAGAGAAGTGTGAATGTAAGAGAAGCAAAATGTCCTGAGTAAAATAACGTTAATTGTATATTGAGATAATGTGATGTGTATATCTTTTTATTCACGAAAGGAGTAGAGCAAGAAAGGCTAGAATTTAGGGAAAATTGACTATAAATGCAATTGAATTAGTTTAGAAGCCACAATTCCCCCCCCCCCTTCCCTACCAAACTCCACCCCTCAGAGTAGTTTTATAACTTTTTTTTTCCTTTTTTTTTTCCTTTTTTTTTTGCATAAATTGGGTTAATTTTTTTGAAAGGCTTCATAAATATCAACAGTACTTAAAGCGTGTTGGTAACGAAGCATAAAACTGCAGCGTATTCAGGGAGAAGAATTCGAGTTTTAGAACAGACTTTCGACGGTAGATGGCGCGCATGTTCTGTCGGAAGGAATGGAGGAGGATCAAAACGGAGGATCGGGAGCAACACAGAATAGTGCCCGCAAGCCATCAAAATTTTTAAGGAGGGGGGGGGGTGAGAAAATACTTCTTCAGTTTCGCAGCTAAGCTATTAGCAATCATCTAGTGTCTTATCCAGAACGTTTCAGAAAAAGGAATTTAAATATTGGCATATTTTTCTTAACTTCAGTTTTTCTGCTCCGAAAAATTAGTAGAGGTAATTAACATTACTCCTCTTTGCTTGGAATGGAAGTCTAAGAAATTTCTTCTCGGCTCTTATCACAATTCACAAAGGGGGGAGGGGCGGGGGCCATACTCAGGGCCGCCGAGAGGGGGGGCAGCAGGGGCAAAATCCCCGGGGCCCGGCCCAAGAGGGGGCCCGGGATGCGAGTTTTAAAAAAAGGCAGTTTTTTTGGCTAACTGAACTTCATTTTTGTGTAGGCAAAGCTAGAGCCGCTATATAGACAGGCCGACGCATCAAGATTAAGTTTCACCACTTTGGATCCAATTCCTTAACTTTTACTTTCAAATTTTCATTGTTGCGGAGTAGGGTTACCAGAAAAAAATTTTGGCACATTGCTAAGTTTTGCCAAATCCACGTGCCGCTAATAATTGCTCACAGTGAAAAATTACCAAAACGCGATTACTAGCCAGAAAAAACAACCACTCAAACACACAAACACGCGCTGGATCCAAAGTGGTGAAACTTAATCTTGATGCGCCGGCTCGTATATATAGGGGCCTTAGGCAAAGCAAAAACATCTCGCATCTACATGTCCACAGCAACGCAATGAGTGCTTGTAGCCCAATGCCTTAGGGGGCTATCTTCTGTAGTACTTACCAGCAGTAGCGTAGCTAGGGGGCCCAGCGCCCGTGGCGAACTTGAAAAATTGCGTCCCCTCCCCCTCCGTAGAGGTTTTGGGATGTCATTGCGACCTCTCAAAATGTCCTTACTCCAAAAATTTTGATTTATTTATACGAAAAATTTGCAGATGATGTTGCAACCTTTTTTTTCTCCTTTTTTTCTTTCTTTCAGCATTTTTAACGATACATAGTGTTCCCCCTCATGTTGTGTGTGCATAATATGTCTGCTTGTTCGTATTATTGGGTAAAATTCAAGTTTTTTTTTTTACAAGTTTTTTGTTCAATTTCAGAATTTTTGTCTTTCCAACAATTTTAGTTCGGGGCGTTTCTACCTTTCCCCATCATTTCATATAAATTCAAAAAACAAATAATTCTTGCAATTCGTTATTGTACATAGTGTGTTTTTTTCCCATACAACAGCTTCTATTTTAAATAGAATTTGTTTTAAAACACCAGAAGAATGCATAAAACAAACATAATTTGGCACTTTAAATAAAAATCAAAGCAATTGAGTATTCCTATTGTAATTAGGAAATGAGATAAAACAAAAAGCACAATTGATCTGAAATTGGCTTAATAAATACAACTCCTTGCATACAGGCAAAATAAAAGTTCGCTATTTTAGGCCTCCGATTATTTTTTATGAATAAATACTTTTCATTTTAAGTATTAAAAATGTTCCAGAGACCCGCCGTTATTTTATACTAATTATTAGCTATGAGGGGAGTTAGGAGAGGCAATTGTTCAATTGGCTTCAAGAAAGTACCAGATGTATTTCCTTACTTTTTTTTTTAATTTTAAATACATCGTATATAAACATGGGCCAACAATAGAGAAGGTATTGGTGGTACCACAACGACGAAACGAGAGTGATAAAACAAACTGATTAACACGTACATTTGTGAACCGTTTAAAAAAAAGTGCCCCTCTCCCCATAAAAAGTCCCCCCCCCAGAATAAAGAACAAAGTATAGTGCTATATATAGTTTAGAAGTGAGAGCACTTCATTAAAGTACACATAAATTAGAAAAATTTCCGAAATACAAAATTGAAACTCACTGAAAAAGATTTGTTTTTTATTTTTATTTATTTATTTTTTATTTTTTTTTTTTTTTTAACCTTCTAACCTTCTATACTGAGCCGTCGAAGCACAAACGTTATTCGTTCAAAATCGCGCAGCTGTAATTGTGTTACTCATTTTTAGAATCTTCATTTTTTGAAGCTCTTAGTACAAATTTTTAAAATCGCGAAATTTGCAATAGGCGTTTTTAGACCCCCTCCCGTTTTAGAGATATACATATTATTCTCTCGATAGTTTTCGCCACAGAAAAATTGTTACCAATAGAGGAGTTATTTTCTGTCATCATAAAATTGCATTCCAAAAACCTGTATCGAAATGTTTTCAATAAAAGCTTGCCGATTTTTAAAATCGTAGAATGTTAAAGAAGTATAGTATGTAATTGATAAGTTGAAGTGATATCATGAAAAAAACGGCTGGAAAGAACTGGAGGGAAAAGGTTTGTTTCTATCTATTTTAAGTGGATAAGACCGGCCGATTTCAAACCAGCCTATTATACAGACTCCAGGCCCCATATAACTAAATTCTATCCTGCGAGATAGGTTTAAGTTAGCATCAGTGTATCCAACCGAAATCTACCAAAGCAAAGTTGTACGTTTTGTATGGCTTGCGAGGGCGCAATTTGCGTTGCTCGGGGTGCCAATCAAATTTTCATTTTTAGTCTGTTTGGACTTGAATATATATTTTTTTTAATCGGTCAAAATGCCGCCCCCTTGACTGCTGCACCCGTGGCAACAGCCACTCCTGCCAACCCCTAGCTACGCCACTGCTTACCAGGCATTTCTTACTTGTACAATGGAAAGTTTTAATGAACTTTCAAAGTGAGGAATAACGCTTTTAATAGTCAAGAAATGTAATTTTTTTTTCAAAATATTTTAAAACACATGTGTAATTTATGTAAATATGTATTATTAATTTTGTGAAGTAGTGATAGAATTATTAATAGTTATTAGTAAATTGAAGTAGGAATATTATTTGTAAATTTATGTTATGTATTTCTGATTTATTTCATACGCATTTATATCATAGCATACTTAAGTACAGCACACAAGCAGATTATAAAAATATGAAACACAAAAATATAAAATTGGAAGAAAAATTAGCAAACACGAAATACTGTTATTTTTCTTCTCTGCACCGAACGTAAGTTGTCTTAGTATTGAAGATTTTTTTTTGAAGGTGGGGGGGGGGGGGGCGCATGTCAGTACTTTGCCCCGGGGCCAAAGTAAACCTCTCGGCGGCCCTGGCCATACTCTCTGGGTTATTGCTATTTTGCTCACTCCCAGACGAACAATTCATCGGAACAAATGAAAATTTGACGTTTTGTCACAGCACCACTCATTTGCATCAAACCACACCAAGCCTACATCCAGAATTAGGTGACGAGCCCCCCTCCCCCCTGCCCCCAGAATGTAAAATTCTTCCCAAGATACAGGTGATTTTATAAACACGAAAATAAACCAACTTTCCCAAGCACACTTCGTTTTTTAAAGGTTGTAAAATGGTTATTAACGTTGTAACAACCACTTAAAAGCGTTTATAAAATGTTTAAAGGTTATTTGTGCTACCTAGGTTTAGTTCATTATGATGATTATTCCAACTTTAAGTTCATATTTAAATTTATTTAAATTATTTTAAAAAATCTGAGGACATTCAAATCGGTGTCATCTTATCTTCGTACAACATGTATTTAATATAAGTATATTATAATCTGCTTCTTTGACTCCCACCCCCTTAGGAAACGCAACGAGTGAAATTTTTTATGCATTAACATTTAATGTACAGTGCACACTTTGCCCTCGGGAGGGGGGGGGACTCCTGTAAAAATTCGAAATGACTACCTGCCCTCTCCCTGAATTTTTTTTAAAACTCAGTTTGTGCCATGAGCCCTCCCTCGTAGGTCCTTCTTCATATATTTTCTAAAATTCTAATAACGCATATAAATGAAATTTTTGCATCAAAAATTCGGAAACATATCAAGTATTCTGATATTGAGTACAGTATAAGTATTCTCTTTATTTCTTGTTTCATCGTAATACACGAACACTATCTTTAAAAATATCGTCCTTGAGTTTCACGACAGTTTGACACTTTATATGCAACATGAAGAAGTGCTAATATTTTGAACTCAAATGCAGGGGGGCTTCGGTGATCACTGTGACCTTCCAAAACATTCCTTGTTCGGAAAATTTTGTGTGACGATTCGGCGAATTCGGGGACAAAACTGCAGTTATTTAATGCCCGTATCCCCATTTCATTAGATATACATAGTATGTGTTATATCCAGGAGTGCACCGCTGGAAGGTCACAGGAGGTCCCTCTGACCTCCTAAAAATGTACTTATTCGGCAAATTTAGTCTAACCATTCGGAAAAATTGGAGACAGCATTGCAAAATTATAATTATTAAAAAAAAAATTTGATGATACTATGCTCATATTTCATCATTCGATAAAATTCGGAGTTTCATTCGGCAAATTGAAAAGCTCCCCTCTCCAAAGTTTAAGTTCGGGGTGCCCCTTTTTGGTACAACATATAGAGTGACTAAATTTTAGCTATATACACTTAGTCACAAAAGTAAGTATGCAGGGTGTTTGTGATGATGTAATATGAAAAAAAACAGACCTACAATATTAGAGTTTTCAAATTAATGATTTATTTCGATTACAGTAACATTGAGCTTAATTACAGAATGAAAAATATTTAAAAAATACTAATATTTAATTAGCAAGATTTAACTTAACTTAAAATAGGATGCAATTTACATCACAAAAGTAAGTATGCAAACAAAAACAAAGACATTAATATTGCAAATTTTACAATTTTTCAAAAAAAATTGGCGATTTGTTGGATAGCCTAAGGCCTTTATAATAACTCTCAATCTAGATGGCACTGATTTTACTAGATTTTAAGAGACAGAAGATGGTATTTTGTGCCCTTCCCTAAAAGTCCTTTATTCTAGATTATTCTTAGTTTTGATCTCTTGTTTTCTAATTTGGTGATCGAGATAATCCCACAAGTGTTCAATGGGATTAAGATCAGATCACTGCGGTGGGGTTTTTAACTGTTTTCGCACGTTACATAGCAGTCATTACCGAACAATCCGAGCAGTATGTTTGGATCATTATCTTGTTGGAAAGTGAAGGATGTATGGAGTCCCAATTTCGAAACACTTTGGCTTAGATTGTTCTTTAAAGTAGTAATAGCTATATTGATTCATTATTCCGTTAATTATAACTAAATTTGCTATTCCTAAATTTCCTATGAAAACCATAAAACCATTTGTTAGAAAAGGGAATTGCAAAAAGAGAAAAGATTTTGCAAAAGAAAATGTAAAGCAGGACACAAATTTTTGGAATTCCGTGATTTTTTCGGATGAAAGTAAATGCAACATCTACGGGGTCAGATGGAAACCAAAAAGTTTGGAGGAAAGCAAACGCAGCTCTAGAACCAAAGAACATGAAAGAAACTGTAAAACACAGTGGTGGTTCGATTATGGTTTGATGCAGCAGCATTGATGCATGCACAATGGAGTAGAAATTTAGTTATAATTGACGGAATAATGAATCAATACAGCTATTTGAATACTTTAAAGAATAATCTAAGCTAAAGTGCTTCTAAATTGGGACTCGATACATCCTTCACTTTCCAACAAGAGAATGATCCCAAACATACTGCTCGGATTGTTCGGGAATGGCTGCTATATAACGTGCGAAAATAGTTAAAAACCCCACCGCAGTGACCTGATCTTAATCCCATTGAACACTTGTGGGATTATATCGATCACCAAATTAGAAAACAAGAGATCAAAACTAAGAATAATCTAGAATAAAGGACTTTTAGGGAAGGGCACAAAATACCATCTTCTATCACTTAAAATCTAGTAAAATCAGTGACATCTAGATTGAGAGTTGTTATAAAGGCCTTAGGCTATCCAACAAATCACAATTTTTTTTGAAAAATTGTAAAATTTGCAATATTAATGTCTTAGTTTTTGTTTGCATACTTACTTTTGTGATGTAAATTACATCCTATTTTAAGTTAAGCTCATCTTGCTAATTAAATATTTGTATTTTTTAAATATTTTTCATTCTGTAATTAAGCTCAATGTTGCTGTAATCGAAAAAAATTGTTAATTTGAAAACTCTAATATTTTAAGTCTGTTTTTTTTTCATATTACATCATCACAAACACTCTGCATACTTACTTTTGTGACTAAGTGTATACTTGTGGAAATAGTATCCAGGTTTGTTCGTAGACACTTATTTAGCATCCCGTGCCACCCCGCTCCCCATTGTTTTCTTTCACTGACATCAGCCCTTGCAGATCAGAATGAATTTCTGGGGATCCATGGGAACCCCTTTAAGAACCACTGGTGGATCGCCTTTTGTGTCGAAACTTTTTAAAGTGGTTGATCTAAAAGCGCAATTTTAGGTCAACGGGACAAAAAATCCGTGTAACGGAAAATTGGCAGTTAAGAGGGATGGAAGCTCAGTAAAGGCGGTCTGTCGAAGAGGTTTTACTGTATTATTCCTTCCATGATACGAATTCATATAGCTTATGAAATGATTTTACCCGTTTAAAAATATTTCGTTTTTATTGTCAGACCTGTCATTTCGAAATTCACTGTATTTTTCATTCGGTAAAATTTGGCTTATTCAATAAATTAAGAATGTTCCCCCTTTCAAAAATTTAAGGGTGCCCCTTCAGTTAATATTATTAACTAATAACTCACCAAAGTCTCGGTTAAAATTGATAAACATACAAAACCCGAAGTCAAAATTAGAAGAAAAAAAGAGCTTGACTCAGAAAACTGCTGATGTTTATTTTGTTCATATATGGGAAGAAACCCAATACTTACATCAAATAAAAAATAAATGATGCTATTTCTCTAATGGTGGCTGAAAGACTCCATTGATACACCAAGAAATTGCCTTTCTACGCTACTTTCAATTTTTCCACAGCATTAATAAAAAATAAACATAAAAGGAAAAAAACTAAAGTAATACGCATCGTGACAAAAGAACTGTTTCAACACAACGAACTATTTGTGGGAAAACTACGTATTCTCTCGTCCTATGACTAAATATAAAAGAAAGCTAATTCTTTCAGCTTTTTTTTTTTTTTTCATTAAATTTAAACTAACTTGAAACTTATCCGACTTAAGTGAAGCCTGAAATGAGCAAGTTGTTTAGAGAAACTATCTGACTAAAAAATGCTATTTTGCATCACCGAGTCCCTTGAATACTACAAGCCATCCTTTTATTGTTCAGGTTGGCAACAAGTTGAATTCTACAAAGGATGTTTATTTTGCAAGTCGTGGGAAAGTTGCTCCTGGAAGTAATAGCTTCTAAAAAAGAATTTCGTAACAGCTACATGTTTAGGAACTGTTATACAAAAATTTTAAAGCGATGGGGGGTAACGTTCTGAGCTGTATTTTTGTTTCATTGGAAGACGTCTATTCGAAAATAATGAGAGGTTTTCGCGTATTCCGTGACGAGGAATTTAGTACCACAACAGAATGTCCATGTTTATTCGGCATTTTTAACAAAAATGTATTAATTTTCCGAAGAATTTTTTAGTGTAAAATAAAGAAAAAATTCTTACAGTAAAAATCATTTACATCTACGGTCGATTCAATACACAGAATTTTTTTTTGTTTATTTCGGATTACAATATCTACACCAGTATTACTGCATCAGAAGAAAAAGCTGTTTGCATGGAATTAATAATTAATACATGAACGAAAGAGAGCTGTCTGCAATTGATGACCCCCCCCCCTCCCATAGGCACCCCTGTTATGTTTACATATATGTATAAAGTACGGGATTTAGCATCAAAGCAAATGCTTCAGTTTTAAAAAGAGTGATTAGTAAAAATATATCCCTGGAAGCGATTTCGTCAAAAGCGAAGAAAATTTCGTTAAATTTGAGATGTAAAATATGGAAAAATGAGAAACAGAAAAGTAGAGTATCGAAAAATAATAATAATAATAAGGAACGGAAAATAGCACAACGGAAAACTCAGAAACGAAGCTTCTGTAAAATAATTAACGAAATTGAAAATCTCCCCAGCTCAGCTGCCAGTACTTTCTCCGTTATTTTCATCAAATTTGTTTAATAATGAAGTTTTGCCAGAGCATTCAACTGTTCTTCTTTGTACACCTAAAATATGATTTTGGTTGGTAAAGAAAGGACAATCGTAATTTATAGCAAAACTTCAAGGCATTTTTTTAATGAAGCGCTGCACACTAGCACTTCATTTCAAGTTTTTAGGGGGCGGGAAAGTGTGCAAACACAATGCAATTATATCGGAAAACAAAACACGCCCAATTATGTGTAAATATATTGAATTCTCAAAGCGGGGGGGGGGGCGATTGACCCCCCCCCCCCGCCACAAACATTGAAATTTAAATTAATTTACTTCAAAATGTGCATTTTCTTCAGTTTGGCTTCTATTATTTTTTTTTCCCCTCAATGAGAAGTGTTTAACACGTAAAACCCTCCCGTTGGGTACGACCCTGAGGATGTTCCAGTTGGGAGAATTCCGCAATCCCCTTCTGTTATTTTTAACCTCTTCTGATGTACAGGGGCACCCTGATAGGAAGTCACAATGACCAGCAGAAAAATTCCCTTATTCGGCAAATGTCGTCAGACCGTTAGGCAAATGTTTTGGGATATAATGAGAGCTGTGGAGTCGGAGTCAGAGTCGAAGAGTCGGATTCTGATGAATTTTGGACCAAAGGAGTCGGAGTCACTGAAAAACATGTCGACTCCGACTCCGACTAAGACCACCTCCGATTTGGATGAAATTTTATGAAGACGAAAACAAGTCTCCGCATAGCGCAGCGGTAGAACATTTCTCTCCTTCTTTCTACTCCATGGTCAGTTCCATCAGAAAGAACTCTGTATTTTCTCTATCAAAATAGGTTTCTTTTTGATCGTGCTCTTTTCAGGCATAGTTTTTGTTGTTTTTACAATAAAATATGCATTGAATGTATATAACTTTGAAATGACGGACCTGTTTTCAAATATCGGATTTACGTTGCACTTAAAGTGGAATACCCGTATAGAGCATAATGAAAACGTAAAATGCAACTTCAAAAGCAAGTAAATAAAAAATATTTGCAGCAAAAATGCTATGTGCTAAAATTAAGTCTGGTGATTTAACAGGAAAAAGATTAGTTTTGTACGGAGTCAAATGACAAAAGCAGCACTTGTCTTTTGCTCCGGAGAAAATTGACTTTTTGGGAGGTCACAGTGACCTCCGAGAATTGAGGTAAATAACGAGAATTGAGATAACCTGCGAGAATTCTTTGGGAAATTTGAACTTTTTGAGAAGTCACAATGACCTCCCGGACCTCCAATTGGGATACCATTGCTTGCCACCCCCCCCCCCCTAACGGGAGTCCTGGCTACGGCCATGAATAAAAATGAAACTTTTATGAATGGACTTATATTTCAACCTTTGTTTAGGGTTTGTCCCACTTCACATTTGGGTAAAAAAAATAATAAAAAAAAGCAGGAGTCGGAGTTGGAGTCGATCATTTTTCCTCCGACTCCGCAGCCCTGGATATAACTGCAATATTTCAATTTTTAAATGATTTAAAAATTTTCTTAAAGATACGTAAGTGTGCATGCCCGCTTTTTATCATTCGGCAAAATATGGAATTCCATTCGGCAGATTGAGAGTCCCCCCCACCCCGCCCCCTCTCTCGAAAATATATGATTCGGGGCAATGCCTGATTATGGCACTGGACAATTAGGCCTGGGCCTGGAGCCTCGTCTTCCTGAGGACCCCCTAATTTCTAAAAACTTATACATAGCAAAAAAAAAAAATTATTTTTAGAAGAAAATAATAATTTATTATTTGAAAAAAAAATCGTAAAGTGTCAAAAAATGTCATAATTATTTGACATTTTATTAGTATTTCTCTTATTTAGCCCATTTTATGCAAGCAAAAAATTTCTTTGTTGGAAATTAGCAATAAGTCTTGATCTAAAATGAAAATACAGAAAAGCATTATCAGTGCTAGCAGCCATAATGCATTCAGTGCGATTGCATAGAGCCCTGCAGAGCTATATACAATGATCCCCAAATGGGGTTTCAGGTTTCACCGACACTGCGAATGGTGCTAACTAAAAAAGGAAGAACGTGGGGGGAGGGGCTGCATCCAAATTAAATGGGCCCTGATTCGGGGCACCCAGGGGCGGATGGGGCCGGCGGGCAGCCGGGCATTTTCCCGGTGGGCCACCTGTGTTTCGGCCGGTCGGCCGGTCTAAATTTTACAACTTGTGGCGTTTTTTTTTTTTTTTTTTTCATTTTTTTTAGTCAGCCGGCCGACCGGTCTAAATTTTAAAACTTGTGGCGTTCTTCTGTTTTTTATAGTCGGCCGGACGGCCGGTCTAATTTTACAACTTGTGGCTTTTTTTTTTTTTTTTTTTAGTCGGCCGGCCGACCGGTCTAAATTTTAAAACTTGTGGCGTTCTTCTGTTTTTTTTAGTCGGCCGGACGGCCGGTCTAATTTTACAACTTGTGGCTTTTTTTTTTCTTTTTTTTTTTCAGTCGGCCGGTTGGCCGGTCTAAATTTTAAAAGTTGTGGCGTTATTTTTTCTTTTTTAGTCGGCCGGACGGCCGGTGTAAATTTTAAAACTTGTGGCCGCCGACTCCACTGATTGTGCGGCGAACATGCAAGGGAGTTAGTTACAATGGGTTTGTTTCACACATGAAAAAACAAGAACCTGAACACGTTCATGAATGGTGCCACAGCCACATTTTAAATTTAGCATTAACAGATGCCACGAAGTGCAATATAGAAGCAGCAACCTTCTTCTCGATATTAAATTTAGCAGCTGTTTTTTTCAAGGATTCTCAAAAACGAATGAATGTGTGGAGTAATATTGTGAAAAGCAATAAAACACTTAAAGTAATAGGTAAAACACACAAAGAAAATGCCCTAAAACGAATTTTTGGATTCTATGAAAACCCAAGCGATTCTCTATATGTTGAGCTTCTTCTGACTTTAAATCAGATAGAAAATTGCCAACAAATTAACTGCGACAGTAGAGCTACTACCAAAAATTTAAAAGATCGCAGTTTACCAAGTTTTCAACCATTCTTTTGTCGCAAATATATTTAAGAGTTTTTAAAATCACGGGCCCCACTGCACGATATTTACAAACAGAGGGACTAAACATATTAGTTTGCAATAGTATGATCAAAAACGCTTTCGAACAATTGAAGTTCAAAGAGATTTCGACAATATTGTTCAAACTTCTCAAAATTTTGTTGAAAATTGTTCAAATAAGCTAGAAAATGAAAATGAGAATGATATTCTACATTGAAAATGAATTGAGCAGTAAAAGAAGGCAGAAAATTAAGAAAATGAGTGGAGAAACAACAAGCGACGAAAAACCTTTAAACGAATACGAGCGCTTTAAAATTGAAGTTTTTAATGTGATTATGGATAGCGTAGTGAATTCGATAGAAATCAGGTTTTTAAAAAAAATAGGTCGAAGTTAGGTCGAAGTCTCGTTTCTCTCACCAGACACTTTTTCTTCAACTGAATAACCTTTAGTTCCAAAAACATCTTTTGAGTACTTATCTAAAAAAATTGCAAACTTTAATGAAGCTGCAACTTCAGAACGACTAGAACAAGAATACACTAACTTCGCTCAAAATGGCCTAAACTTAGAAAAATTATTAAAAATCAATATGAAATATATGAGTCGGAAGAGCAAGAAAACAGTGATGATGAAAAATAATCAGACCATGAAATTGATGAAAAGCTTGCTTCAATTTCTTGCAAAAACTCAAAATTGCGTTATTTGCTGTTATAAAGTACTCATTAAGTACAACTTGTTCAAAGATTGTTATTCAGCTTTAACTACTGCATATCAATGTTTGTTAACGA
>JAXGGA010021408.1:0-16633 GCA_038373865.1 Uloborus plumipes | reverse complement strand
AATTTATTGATGAAAAAATAATAATATTAATGAACTATTTTGTTAAAAAAAAACTCAGGGCTCGGCCGGGATTTGAACCCGGGACCTCTCACACCCAAAGCGAGAATCATACCACTAGACCACCGGGCCCCACAGACGCAGGTAACTTCAATAACAAAAAATGTATTACACAACACGCAAAGGAAAAACGACTCATCGAGAAACGCACCCGCATGGCAAGCCAAATGGAAAAGATTGGAATTTGTAATATCTCTCTCTTTCTTCTTTGTATTGACCCATTTAATCAACACCAGGTGCAGAAACACCGTATAAGTAACTTTGAATGAAAGTATTGGGAAAACAGTGCTACTACAACTGATTTATTTGTTGATTATTGACCCATTAATCAACACCAGATGCAGAAACACCGTATAAGTAACTTTGAATGAAAGTATTGGGAAAACAGTGCTACTACAACTGATTTATTTGTTGATTATTGACCCATTAATCAACACCAGATGCAGAACCACCGTATAAGTAACTTTGAATGAAAGTATTGGGAAAACAGTGCTACTACAACTGATTTATTTGTTGATTATTGACCCATTAATCAACACCAGAGGCAGAAACACAGTATAAGCAACTTTGAATGAAAGTTTTGGGAAAACAGTGCTACTACAACTGATTTGTTTGTTGATTATTAACCCATTTAATCAACACCAGATGCAGAAACACCGTATAAGTAACTTTGAATGAAAGTTTTGGGAAAACAGTGCTACTACAACTGATTTATTTGTTGATTATTGACCCATTTAATCAACACCAGATGCAGAAACACCGTATAAGTAACTTTGAATGAAAGTATTGGGAAAACAGTGCTATTACAACTGATTTATTTGTTTTATAAGTACTACAGTACCGAGGGCGTATATAAGGGTTGGGTCCCCGGGGGGGCCCGGGTCCCTCCCAAAATCAAGGAAAATTGTCTCGGAACAATTTCAAAATGCGGTTTTCAAAAAGGAAAGGTCCTGAATTTCTCCCCCTTTCGCTAAACATCAGTTTTAAAACATTTCCAGCAGAAGGTTCCCGAACCACTACCCTTTCCCTAAGGAAAGTCAGAAATAAGCTTGGCCATGCTTGGTTACTTCGGCCCCCTCCAAAATTCAAACATAAATACACCACTACGCAGTACGATTGGGTGGCATGGGTATCGCGAATAACGAAAATTGCGGATAATCCGAAAAAAAAAGCATAAAATAAGGGAAACAGAAGATATAAAATGTATTTTGCTTATAAACAATTGCATTACACTTAAAACGTGATATGTAGACAGTGATCATAAGTACAGCATAAAAAATTATTTGTATATGTCTAAAAGAAAGTGATTACCACCCCATCAGAGAATTCCAAGAAGGCTTATACTCCTAACCTTTCCCGGTAGAAACAGATGGGAAGAAACTGAATACCTGATTTCTTCCTTGAAACTGCAGTACGTACTAATGCGTTAGGCTCCTTATAGGGAGTAAGGGTAGGGGTCTTCAGGGAAGTGTAAACACGTGTACCATCTGAATGCTTTTTGGCAAAGCGTGGTCCGTCAAAGCGCGTATCAAACAGGAGTTGATGACAACTTAACGACTTTGATGTTCTTTTGGAAGGAACACTTGTCGGAGGAAAGGGAAAACATATCGCACATCCAGAATGAAAGGGGCACATCTCAAAAAATGCATTTTTTGGAAATATCTTTAAAAAGTATACCTTAGTACACCTTACATGAGAAGCTGACCCAATTTTTTCTAGAGTTAACAGTCGCAGCTAAAAAGCAACTTATGCCCTTATCATTCTGTCGATTCTGCCGATTGTGAAGGGTTAATTGTTTGTTATTAAGTATAAATTGTTTGTGCACAAGTAATTTATGAAAGATTCCTTTTTTTAGAATAAGAAGAATAGTATTATGTAACCTAGCGTCAAATTATTAGGAATTAAAATTTGATTTAATATCGTTCTGAAATGGAACACCGATATGTAGGATAAGTCACGAAAAGAACTTCACAAAAAATAAATAAATAAAATAAAATAAAGGGTGTATATGCCGATGCCCATAAGAATAGCTATTTTGAGATGTGCCCTTTTCATTCTACACGAAAATGGAGAATGAAAGGAGCACTTCTCATTAATTACTGACTTATTTAAAATTGGCTGGGAAACGCCCATCATAGTCACCTAGCAGAACCTTTAATCAACCAAGCAATGGAAGCTTGGCTAGTTGTAATAATTTATTAGAGCCAGGGCAAGGATTTAAAAAAGTTTACATTTTCAAATCGATTTTTCTCAAAACAGCTATTTTGAGCTGTGCCCCTTTCATTCTGGATGTGCGGTATACTGGGACAAATGGGTTTCAGACCTGTGTTTTTTTTAAGAGAAATGTTGGCTCTGCAAGAATAATGTTAAATAAGAATTTTGTTACCCCGAGCCCCTCGCGGATAATAGAGAGTTTACTGTATACGGTAAACCGTCTCCTGTCCGTCCCCTTCCTCCGTTCCGTGGAATTTCAAAGAAGCTTGATACTTTTCTAAAGGGGAAAATAATGGCTTTTTTTCGTGTTTTTTTAGATTGACCTCCCGTGATTATTAACGACTGAAAAAGCACCGTATAGCATGTTTCTGGACGTACAGCTTATTTCTCCTTCTGTCATTGTTATCGAAATACAAGTTCACACAGTATGTCGAAAATTTCAGAAAACTTACCAAACTTTGCAAGTTTTGGTGAGAAACGGAAGATGCGCTTTGAAGAGGATGTCTTGCCACGTGCAGACGGTGAAATCTCGCGGTAACTTTGATTCATTTGCCGAGTCTTTTAATTTTTGCCGAAAGCAGAAGAAAAAAACCTCTGAAATGACACCATACTTTTGAAATGTGATGAATTGTTGAAGAAATATATCAACGTCATAAAAAAATAACATAAAGAAACTTGGAGAAATAATATATATGATATTTTTTACTATATAGTACGAAAATTATTAATCGGGTGAAAAAATGTTTCGGGCTCGGCCGGGATTTGAACCCGGGACCTCTCACACCCAAAGCGAGAATCATACCACTAGACCACCGGGCCACATAATATGCAGAAATCATTTTTCATCGGGCAAATGTTGATTTACCGCGCGGAAAACGTGATCCAAAACAAACCCACATCCCAAAGAAAGCAAAAGTAAACACGATTTATTTAGATCATTCGTTTATATGAAAATAGCTGTCGAAACCTGTTTCAATCTCCACCAGTGGAATAACAGAATTTCACAGAATTTTGTTTCATTATTCCTAAATTATTACTGATTTACTTACATTTTACTTTTATTAATTTTTCAAATGAGTTGACAAGACTAAAAAATCTCCTTTATTTTAATTAGTGAGTTGCCTAGTGTTTTAGAAATATTTCATGCCCATCGCCAATTCACATATTACTCATTGTGCCCTTGTTTATTTGAACATTGATTTTGGTTAACATATTTTCTAGAATATGCGACTTCGACCACAAAACGCGTGATTGAATGCTTGTCAACTTATGCAGCAGTGTGGTGTGTGCACAATCATAATAGATAGGCAAGTGGTAAAAAATGAGTTTTTTTTCTTTTACAACAGTATACGGTTGCAATTATCTGCAAAACTACACAATCCAGGGTCCCCCTTGCCTACTATAGCTGGAATTTTACTGTTTAGATAGCGCCCTGAAGACAATTTAGTCTCTTTTTTAACCGACTTCAACAAAGGAGGAGGTTATACAATTCGTCGGAGAATTTTTTTTTTTTTTTCGGTATGTTACAAGATTACTCGAAGATGCCTGGACCGATTTCAAAAATTCTTTTTTTGTTAGAAAGGTCTTTCTTTCCGATTGGTCCCATCCTCTCGTGGTCCGGGTTCGATAACGGGAACCTGCAGAAATCTTTCGAAAAAGAAATTGGGATCACAGTAATCGTAATAATGACCATTTTGAACGCCAGGCTTCTCTGGATTGCATAATGAAATTCATTTCTATGGTCTTTTTGAAAATTTTAAACCGAGTATCTTTCTATGTCCTGCTGTTTTCTCCTTAACTCCAACGAACTGAAAGTCGTACCAGGTACTAATTGATTCGTAATATTTCAGGTTTTATTAGTCTTAATTTACATAAGTTTTGATAAAGGAATTCTGAAGAAAGTGAGGAAAATCTCCAAATTTTTGCTCAAATTTAAAGCGATTTGTCCTAAATGATTAAATATGAAATACATTGTTACAAAACGTGATTGATATGAAACAGTTATTATAATGATAATGAAAATTTTGAATGAAGGCTTAACTGAAGCAAACATGAAACTCATTAGCGTGCCACGTACGTAATACGTCGTAAAATTTTATGAACCGCCAGCATCTAGTGTTGTTTTGAAATATAAATTAGTTGAAAAGCCGTTAATATTTAGCCTTTGATTAAACTAGTACACAAATAAATACCAGAGAATAACAAGGATTATTTTTTAGTGTCAATCGTTTAAAATTTTAGACGGGTTGATACTTTCTTTCTTTTTTTCCTTACATAGTTTATTTTATGAAGCATTTGCTTAAGCAAATTAGGTGAAGTTTTGTAATGGAAACATTACCTTATTTCATATGTACATTTACACTAAAAAGAATAAAATAAAATATTTTTGGAAAAAAAAATTGAACCGACTTCGGAACTTCACTCGGCAAGTGCTCTAAAAAGTAAAAAATAATTTTATTCTTTGAACACCATCGACACTACATTTAAACATAAGTTTTGAAGTCGGTGCAAAAACTATAGGTGAAATGATGTTTATCTACATTTTGCCAACATTTTTCAGAGAAACCATTGAAAATTAAGAGCTGAATATTTGTACCATTACATAAATATGTGGTTGTCAATGTAGTGTATGCGAATGCGATTAAAGAACCTGGATTCATTGCAATTTATATATATAATTAAATTATAGTTTCGTATGATTCTATATAGTGTTTTTGCACCGACTTCAAAACTTATGTTTAAATGTAGTGTCGATGGTGTTCAAAGAATAAAATTATTTTTTACTTTTTAGAGCACTTGCCGAGTGAAGTTCCGAAGTCGGTTCAATTTTTTTTTCCAAAAATATTTAATTTTTTTGGTTGTTTAAATTAGAGGCTGAGTAACCATTGATCCAGCATCCCAGAGGAATTAATTGGGAATGGAATCTTTAGAGGACTTCGCTTACCACGACACATTTAACGTGCAGCAGTCACCATTAACGTACCTAGAAGATCCCCGACAGACTGGTGACCACCGCATTACTTCCCTACTACCCTTGTTTCCATAAAAAATAATTTTTCTTTCCGTGGTTTCAAGAATTTTCAAATCTGACCGTAACATGTGATTCAACACTGATAAATTTTTGTTTTAATGTTCTGCTAAAAGACATCGAAGATACAATCATAAATAGACAGACGAAGCGATAAATAATCCTTTTCTTTTTTGTCTTAAAACTTAATGTGAAGTTGTAGCCATCAACACAAACTAAACCAGGGGTGGGCAACCCGCTGCAACGTGGCATAACAGCGGGGCACATCAGCTTTTTTAAGCAAGCAAAAGATGTTTTCAAAACAAATGTGTGAAAGTTGTAATACAATCAGGTGAATAAGAACCGGGAACCAAAAAAAAAACTGGGCTCGGCCGGGATTTGAACCCGGGACCTCTCACACCCAAAGCGAGAATCATACCACTAGACCACCGGGCCACGTTAAATCATGAAATCATTTCCCATCGCGCAAATGTTGATTTGGCGTATAGAAAACGTGATCAAAAACAAACCTGCATCCCGAAGAAAGCAAAAGTAAATAGCACTGATTTAGATCATTCATTTATCTATCAACAGATGTCGCAAGCAGTTTCAATCTCCACTAGTTGAATAGCAGAATTTCACAAAAGTTTCTCTGATTATTTCTGAATTATTACCAACGAACTTACATTTTACTTTTATTGCACTTTCAAATGAGTTTGCACAAGTCTTAAAATTACCTTTCATTTCATTTGTGAGCTGCATTGTGTTTCAGAAATATTTCCCACCCACCGCGTACTCACATATTACGCATGGTGCCCTTGTTTCCCTAAAAATAATTTTGGTTTCCATGTTTTCAAGAATCTGAAACACTGAACGTAACACGTGATTGACAACTGATACATTTTTGTTTCAGTTAGTGTGCTTCGTAAAGCAACAGTGATCCGCAGGAAAGATGTGCTATGACCTTGATAATGTTTCCCTCTTTTCAGGTAATAGGATTAGGTAATTGCTGCAGATTTGAGCAGGAATACTCTCGCAAAACTACCATGAAAGCAACCTAACTCTATTCAGTGTGAGTTACATATTCTTATCACCCGAAAACCAGGAAACTGTCTAGGTTGGAGGTCAACTTACCAGAGGAACACAGTCAGGCAAAGTGGTAAATAATCCTTTTTTTTCTTACAACTTAGTGTGGAGTTGTAACATTCGATGCAAACTGCACACAAGGTCCACCTTGCCGACCAGAGAAGGGGGTTTTGCGGGTTCGATGGCACCCTCATGATGGTTCAGTCTTTTTGACCTAAACTAGAGTGACCTAAGCTATTTTGTGATAGTGGCACAAAATAAGAGGGTAAGACGAACAAAATTACAAAGTTTTTTTTTCCATACATTTCTGAATCACCCTAATTTTAACTAGATAGATAGATAGATAGATAGATAGACTTGAAAAACTTGGCGCAAAAAATTTATTTTGCTAAACCTGCCTAATTCTACCAGACTTGGTGTATTGGAGAACAAAAATAAATTTTGACATTGCCAAAACAACTAAAAGTAAATTGAAAACAAAATCCTTTGGAAACACACGTGAACTGCGTCAATGCAGTACTTAAAAAAAAAACACACAGGGCTCGGCCGGGATTTGAACCCGGGACCTCTCACACCCAAAGCGAGAATCATACCACTAGACCACCGGGCCCACGTCAAAATGAATTTCTTGCAACATTCCTTTAATATTCATAAGCAACTGATATGACATCTAGTGGAGATCCACCAACCAGCATAAACGCAAATGGTAATGAGATTCTACGAGCTCTCCTTCAAAGGATTCACAGCCACCCGTGCATGAAGGAAACTATCACCACACGCAACTTATTTGAATCATCAACAAATGAATGACATTTTTTTTAGGGAGAAAAAAGATAGGTTAATAAAATATTCAAAAAATAATTTTACAATAATAAAAAGTACTTCACATTCAATTTCACAGACGACGATATTGCTTACTTTTTGCCTCTTCTTAAAGAATTAATTTTCCACACAAAAGATCATCTACAGGAACATTGAACTCATGGTAACTGCTGACTACCGACCCTCACTACGTCTAGAACGGCGGATTTAATGAGAACGTACCCTGTACTTGATGAGCAATTGGAAGCATCGGGATCCGTGCTTGGATTCCTATGATTTTAAGTCGTACTTCCTATCAATACGAGAAAATTTTTCCGATCAGAATTAACTAATAAGATAATTTTGAGCTGTAAAAGCTCAAAGTGTTTGCTACTTATTAATATCTGTTTGGGTTAAAATTTATTCTTTGAGAAAAAAGCAAAAAGTGGGGAATATCGTAGTCTGTGAGATTGAATTTGAAATATTTTTTGTTGTTGTAAAATTGAGAAGAAAGCATTATTGCAACTACAGTGTACTCTTATACGCCGGTCCAAGGGACCAACAGAAAAAGGCGCATAAGTGAGAGAGACGTATAAGTGAACAAGCCTATTTAAAGGACTGGAACGCAAGATAGTTTCTAATGAGAGAATGAATAAGAATGTTTCTATAGACAAGGGATATATTACTACGGTTTGGCAATTACTGTAACGTAACTACAATGATAAAGAGAAAACAAAAATTGTAGCATACCTAATTACAAACTGTTCCCTTTAAAACGATGCATAATAGATAACTGTCCCTCTCCGAACTCTAGTTCATGCGGAAAAAATGCCTTCCGTGAGCAATAAAGGCGAAAGATAAAAGAGGAAAGTGATGAAAATGCTTATTTTTTTTTACATTTTAGGGAAAATTCGGCGCATAAATGAAATATTTATCTTTAGAGCGACGCATAAACGAATAATACTATCATTATTTTGCTATGGAATGTGCTGGGACCATTCAAAATCGTCGTATATGTGAAAAAGGCGCATAAATGAGGCGGCGCTTAAATGAAAGTTCACTGTATTTCTGCCTCTTTCTTCTTTTTTATATGGCAATACAATCATCTTAATAAGATAATGAAGGGTAAGGAAGCTGATTTTTTACTTCCTTTTACGAAGTAAAGGAAGCATTGTGATCGTGAAAAAAAAATCACTCAAATTTGAGTCTAAATTTTGGTTTTGCTCACCCCCGAATGAATGTTCAGTAGTTTTTTCGACCTTTCAGCACGTGCATATGTACCTACCAACATATAAGCAGCCGAAAAATCCTTTTCAACCACCCCCGAGTTAGTTACGACGAGTTTTCTCGTGACGTCTGTATGTGCGTATGTGCGTATGTGGGTCGCATAACTCAAAAACTATATGCCGTAGAAGCTTCTAGCTTGGTATGTAGGCTCTGAGGATGGTCTAGTTGTGCACCTCCCCTTGTGGTTGCATTTGAATGTTCCCAAGGGGGTGTTTTACCCCTTTTTAGGGGTAAATCAGTGTTAATTTCAATACAGACTCAAGTGATATGAATTGGCGCGACCACTTGGCGATATTTCGCCAAGATTTTTGTCGCCAAGTGTTTGACGCCAACTTGGCGACATATCGCCAAGTTGGCGACAAATTTGGCGAAATTTTTTTTTTGAATTTGGGTTCAACTTGGCGCTATTGGCGATATTTTGCGAAAAATTCACTGAATGATATTAAAATCAGCAATATTTAGAAAATTAACCATTGTAAAATATTTTTTGCATTGTTTCGTGGCAGATTAGGGGAGTAAATATTTGAATTGTTACCTTGCTCACTCCAAGCACTTTTTTAACACTTAAGGCAACTGCTAAGAAATTTACACGTAAAAGGAAGTAGCGTGGGGTCCATACCAGATTTTTTTTACATAGTCTGTAAATAATGAACACATGCAACAATCAGGACATGAAAAATAGTTTCTTTTCCAAAAAATCTGGTATGGACCCCACACTACTTCCTTTTACGTGTAAATTTCTTAGTAGTTGCCTTAAGTGTTTAAAAAAGTGCTTAGAGTGAGCAAGGTAACAATTTAAATATTTACTCCCCTAATCTGCCACGAAGCAATGCAAAAAATATTTTACAATGGTTAATTTTCTAAATATTGATGATTTTAATATCATTCAGTGAATTTTTCGCAAAATATCGCCAATAGCGCCAAGTTGAACCCAAATTCAAAAAATATTTTTTTCGCCAAATCTGTCACCAAGTTGGCGTCAAACACATGGCGACCAAAAGTTTGGCTACATATCACCAAGTGGTCGTGCCAATTCATATCACTTGAGTCTGCATTGAAATTAACACTGATTTTCCCCAAAAAAGGGGGTAAAACACCCCCTTGGGAACATTCAAATGCAACCACAAGGGGAGATGCACAACTAGACCATCCTCAGAGCCTACATACCAAGCTAGAAGCTTCTACGGCATATAGTTTTTGAGTTATGCGACCCACATACGCACATACATCCGCACATACAGACGTCACGAGAAAACTCGTCGTAATTAACTCGAGGGTGGTTGAAAAGGATTTTTCGGCTGCTTATATGTTGGTAGGTACATATGCACGTGCTGACAGGTCGAAAAAACTACTGAACATTCATTCGGGGGTGAGCAAAATCAAAATTTAGACTCAAATTTGAGTGATTTTTACTTCCTTTTACGTAGTAAAGGAAGTAATGTGATCGCGAAAAAAAAATCACTCAAATTTGAGTCTAAATTTTGATTTTGCTCGCCCCCGAATGAATGTTCAGTAGTTTTTTCGACCTGTCAGCACGTGCATATGTACCTACCAACATATAAGCAGCCGAAAAATCCTTTTCAACCACCCTCCAAGTTAATTACGACGAGTTTTCTCGTGACGTCTGTATGTACGTGTACGTATGTGCGGATGTATGTATGTATGTATGTGGGTCGCATCTCAAAAACTATATGCCGTAGAAGCTTCTAGCTTGGTATGTAGGCTCTGAGGATTGTCTAGTTGTGCACCTCCCCTTGTGGTTGCATTCGAATGTTCCCAAGGGGGTGTTTTACTCCCTTTTTGGGGTAAATCAGTGTTAATTTCAATGCAGACTCAAGTGATATGAATTGGCGCGACCACTTGGCGATATGTCGCCAATCTTTTGGTCGCCAAGTGTTTGACGCCAACTTGGCGACATATCGCTAAGTTGGCGACAAATTTGGCGAAAAAAATATTTTTTGAATTTGGATTCAACTTGGCGCTATTGGCGATACTTTGCGAAAAATTTACTGAATGATCTTAAAATCAGCAATATTTAGAAAACTAACCATTGTAAAATATTTTTTTGCATTGTTTCGTGGCAGATGAGGGGAGTAAATATTTGAATTGTTACCTTGCTCACTCCAAGCACTTTTTTTAACACTTAAGGCAACTACTAAGAAAGTTACACGTAAAAGGAAGTAGCGTGGGGTCCATACCAGATTTTTTTTTCGCGATCACAATACTTCCTTTACTACGTAAAAGGAAGTAAAAAGGGTAAAAAAAAGAGAAAAACTTCAGATGGATTCCAATCAATGCTTTGCTGCAATCCCATCTGGTGAAACGACTTCTATTTGTAGAGAGTCAGCTGCTTAAACAACGAAATTGGATTACAGCTTCACATTGGATCTCCTTCCACTAAAGGCTAAAGCACTGGAAGTAAAAAGATAGCACCTACTTTCAGTGCCTATTTCTTCACCAATTGCTTGCGATTTATTGCAGCTTAGGTATACTTGCTCATGCATGATCTACTTTTAATGTGCTACAAAATTACATTTTCGTAGTTCTGCACACACTGACCATAAATATGGTGATAAAAAGCCCATAAGCAATTGCAGAACAGATGTGTTTGTGCGTAGATAAAACATTTTAGCACTTTCGTTGCTTTGCAGGTTTCTTGTGGAAACAAGGGCGGATACAAGTTAGGAGCGATAGGGGCGATCGCCCCTCCCTTGAAGGACCCTTCTCCAGCAGTTTTTAGATTTTGAAGTTCAAAAAAGGCAATTTTAGTTAATCTTTTGATATTAAGGGGAAAAGTGTGGATTCGGGGCTCTCACCTGGAAGTTTTTCGAAATGGAAGACCAAAATATTTGTAATCAACATGTGTCAAAAAGGATGCATGATTAAAAAATTGGACACAAGTATGAAAAAAAAACCAATCGCCCCTCCCTTGGAACAGTTCTGGGTCCGCCCTTACATGGAACACTATTCAAGCCTAGCTTAACAATTAAATGTATTTCAAGTGTTGCTGCACCGGAATATTCTACAATTTGACGTATATTTCATTTTAACAGTTTTCTTTCTCTTTCATTTATGTTTCGAAGGGCGATTCCACCGTCACGTGTGGGACACATTCAATTCCATTTTCTCCAAAAGTTTCAAACAAATACAGATTACTAAAGAGTTAGAAGCGAAATATCCATGTCAAACGGAGGACTGAAAATAATTATAATACAATCTTGTAAAACCTTGAGTTTGTAGGGGAAAATAGAGAAAGTAAACGAATTACAATGGATTAATTAGGAAGATAGTGGGAGGGGATTGTGACACCAAATCAGTATTCAAAGGTAGCGTAAAGTCTGAACAGAAAAGAACAGCCGTTGTAAAGAATTTTTTCGAGAAAATAATAATGTCACAGATTATACTCGGTTCCTTTAAAATATGCGTATCCATTTTAGAAATTTTGTGTCGTCTCCATGGAAACCGCACGAAGAAAAAAACAGCTCCACTCTTTTTTTTTTATGCACTGCTGTTAAGGCATTTCATTTATTTTATGTTCCTCGAATGAGGCTTACGCTTTTATTTATATCATCATGTCGTAGTAATTTCTAAACATTTTCTAACAAATCTAGTCATACATAAACAAAGCAAAAATTTCTCAGGAAAAGTTGTGCTTTATTAATGTTGATTTTTCAATAGAATAATAGTTTAAGCACAAAGCAATTTTAACCGTTTGCTTTCTACCACTGTTGCAAAAGCTAAGTGGTGGCAAAAGTCCGTAGCGAATTAAGTATGACAACCATCAAGGGAAAAGTGCGGAAAGGGGGAAATTAATTTTACTTTGAACCGCCAGCTTTCGTTACATGGGGTATAGCTTCATTAGAGCCTCTTCAGAGAACAGGCTGACCTATCCGACATTTTGGTCTCAAGGCAGGCCCGTCATTTCAGGGGGGAAAGGGGGGTCAATTTTCCCCCTGGCTTTGAGAAATCAATGTATTTACATATAAGTGGGCGCAGTTTTTTATGTTTTCCGATGAAATTGCATTGTGTTTGAACCCTTTGCCCCCCCCCCCTGGAAAAACTTGAAATGACGTCTCTGTCTCAAGGCAACTTTACAGATACAGATATAGATCGTGAGAAAGATTTGCGTTCAGCGAAACTCTTTTTCGCTGCTTGGGTGAGAGAGAGAGAACATGATTGAGCTGACATGAAGCAAATGTAAGGACTGGATTAAATGTAAGTGCAAATTTACTACAGTGAAGAGGAAGAATTAAATATCAAAGCGAGGGACCTGCCCCTCGCTCTGTACTCACTTCGCGCCAGAAGTGGACAAGGAAGAGACCTACTGTTAGGGCCAATCCTAACCTGGTAAGGGTCTTAAGGAGCGCCTTACCAGCAAGCCTTTTCTTGTCGGCAGAGGTGGAGAGAGCCGCTAAAAGCGTCGAAGGCCATAATCCTCGGTGTGAGGGGGCTTGTGTGGCAGATTGCCATTTCTAGTAAGTACTGTTACTCCTCCGAGAATAGAGGGAGTAAGTGATGCTTATCCACCAGTTGCAAAACATGCTCAGCGTCTTTATTTTGTATTTAGTTTTCAACAGTAATAATATTTTTAGAAAGCGAAACAGTTAATAAAACTGCTGATTATATTTTAAAACTGGTAGACAATCCAATTTTTTGTCCATTAGTGAGAAGTCTGCTTTCATGCAACATGCAGCAATTCAGAAAACTTTTTACGTGGACACTTGATTTTCATAGAAAGCTGTGGTATCTCGGAAGGTTATTCGAAATAATCTGTTATGATTAGGCGTTTTTTTTAAGTTCTGAGCCACGATTTTAACATTATTGCCAATCCTAATACAGTAGTTTATACTAATACAAGCGGTTACTTTTAAATTGTAACAACTCTCCACAAGGTATGTGCTTCATGGGTTAGTGCGTAGCTAAAAGTATGCATCTATCTTTGTGTAATCAAAAATTTAGAATATTGCATTTTCCACTTGAACTCTACACAGTGTCTTCCAAGTTTCAAAAAATATTGAAACTTTAATAAAACCAGATTTTTTTTTATTTCTTACGAAAAGCAAACGTATTATTACGGGTAGCTTTAGGTAATTTAATCGAAAAAATATGATTTGCCAACTCTTTGTAAATTTCGACCTTAAAAGTAGCATTTTAAATGTGTTGGTGGTCCCTAAATCTTTGGTCGGTCATAACTTTTGTTCTACTGGTCGTAAAATAATGCCGTTTGGTACCCAGCTTACTTTTGGCCTTCCGCGCCTAATTATGTAGCCAAATGTAGAGGTTTCCATTTGAAAATTCAGACTTCTTTTTCATTTCACTTTGTATATGGCCCCTTCTCAAAATTTGACTCACGTAGTTTTAAAGAACACTATAATCCATATCAGAAGACATGTTTTTTTTTGTTCTTTGCAAATATAGCAGCCAAATAATTCAGAGTGTTTCGTTTTTTTTTCTATGACTGTACGTGTACATGGTATTCAGATGAAAACCTAGTACCACCTTGGTGGAAGGTGTAATGATTTTGATTATGAATTAGTGGGTTAAGGTGGTTCTCAAGCTTGGTCAAAAAGTTTGTGGCCACCATGTAGGAGGTAATAACTTGAAGGTTAGCATCGTTGTGAAGAGTTTTGTTGGAGACATACCAAGGGGCATTGAAGATTTTTCTGAGAGTTAGGTTTTGGAGGACTTGTATGTTCCTCATATTAGACTTGGCTGCCTGTTCCCATACAGGGACGCTATATCGGAGTGCAAGGCGAATTAGTTTTATGCAACAAAAGTTTGCTTTTAGTACTAAGATGTCTGCTATATAAGGACAGGACATAACCTCGTTTTATTTTTGTCTTCTTCACCACATCGGTGATATGAGTATTAACTTCACACACTTCAGGGTCCTCTGTACCTACAACAACTAATGGTTTTACGGGGATAGGACCCTGAAGAGCGCTCTGTTCTTTTTGAACCAGACCAAGGGCCGAGCAAACCTTTGGCCCAGCACCCCCAGAGGCAGTGGTGTACTCAGGGGGTGGGCTGATAGGGCTGCATCCCCCTCCAAAATTTTTAAAACGATTTTTTTGCATTTAATCTTTAATATATTTTTTTTTCTTTCCTTTCTTACTTTTCAAAGTCGCAACATCAGAAAGAGTTTTCTGATAAAATAATTCGGTACAAGACAAAATGAAAAGAAAATAAGAGAAATCAATTTTTTTTTAAAATTTTGACTCGTCTATTTTACTGTATTACTGTTACATTTATGATTATTTTACGAAATTCAACTTTGTTCATTTTTATTGCAAATATATGTTTCAGAAACACTGATTAATGCTTGTTCATATCTCTTTTTTCATTATATTTAAACATGTGATTGAAACAAAGTATTAGGAACAATAGTAAAATGATCGATATTAAAGCACAAATTGCAATACATGTGCAAGCATGTGATTCAAGAACATCTCTGTCAGTAAAACAAAAAGAATCCAAACTTTATTTTTATCATTTTCTGTTTTCGTCGAAACGCTTTTTCTTTTTTATAGCAATTATAACTATTAAAAAAAATTATCATATTAATTTTATCATAAAATTTATCATATTAAATTAGCATTGATATCACAAATTCGAAACATTCACGTGTTTTAATTATTTATGAGGTGGTTGCTCAAAGCTCTTGTTTTTCTATTACGTCAGGAAACTATTTTTTACAAAATTTGGGCTTCTGAACGCGATATTCCTTCAAAGCTGCCACCTGTCTGAGCTGACTCTTACGAGGCCCGCTAACAAAAATGCCCGTCAGATTCTTCCCATACACGCAGCCCGTGTCCAGCCCCGTGGCCGCCCTCTCAACTTGGAGCATGCGCCTGGAGTCGTGCCCGAAGAAGACGTGCTGGGGGCCGCACCACAGAGACGCCCAGGCCTCGCCCTCGCACACGTTGTCCAGCGCCTGGAAGCTGCCCTCCTGGAAGTTGATCTTGACGTTGCGCATGTTGACCATGGCGTGGATGTCGTTGGCCTCAACTTCAACTCCGGGGAGAAGACCGGCGTGGACTACGACAGCATTCACCGAAGGGAGGGAGATGGTGTATGGCAACTCCGTCAGGTACCTGATGTGGTCTGGAGTCAGATCCCTGATCCACTCGTCGCCCTGCTTCAGCTGGTGATCGCCGTTTTGTAGTCGGAAGTATTCCTTCAGGACTTTCTCCTCGTTGTTTCCCCTGACGGCAAGGATGGAGCCCGAATCCTTGATCAGGTCCAAGACTTCGATGTTCTTCGGCCCTTTCACGACGACATCGCCTGCTAGGATCTTCAGGATCTTCCTTCCTGGGACATCCACTTTTTGGATCAGCATCAACAGCTCGTCGTAGCAGCCGTGCACGTCGCCGATGATGAAGACCTCGTCGAAGGAGTCCAGATACTCGGCGTCCAGCGTAACGTGTAGGTTCTCTGGTAGGGGATATAGGACTCCCTCCGCAGACTCCGGAGAAGGGGTGTTCTGTGGTGTGTACCATGTGAGAAGGACGCACGAGATGTACGTCAAATCAAACGGGCCAATCATTGGAAAGCTTTGAAATTTTGAAGGCGAAATTTTAAGAAATGTGTTTTGGATCCGTCTTGCTGTTTATCAAAGTTTAATTTCATGTGCCTGAAAAAAGCAAAAGCGTGATTAACTACATAAAGAATGGTTAAAAAGTCTGTGTGATGCAAAATAAACAACGTACATAAAGCACAGATTATCAAAATATTAATATGCAACAATTATCTTCTAAAGCGGCAGAGAAGGACTGAAGAAATAAAAAAAAGAAAAAAGGATCCGTCCACGTTACGTGTGTGGTGTGATTCAAGTCTCCTTTAAAATTGCTCAGATTTTTTTTTCTTTTTTCATAAAAGACCATAAAAAAAGGTAAAATGAACATTAATGAAGTTAAAAATACAAGACAACGTGTTCAAAAGTACAATTAAAATATTAAAAAAGAGTTTGAAAACTGTAGCAAATAGCTATTTCGGGGCTATTACAAATGAAGCCCCATCATCAGTGCGAAAAGAGGATGGTTCAACTGACCACAGTCAAGTGAACAAGGAATGCGAGACACACGAAGGTAAATACACAGAACAGAAAGAGTAGGTCCGCAGAAACTGTTACGTCATGGGTCAAAGAGGACAACTGCGCAACAAGGATTACGTCACAGACGA
>JAXGGA010021407.1:0-16633 GCA_038373865.1 Uloborus plumipes | reverse complement strand
CGGATCCTTCTTTCACAACCGGCATCTTTTCCTGACCAGTCACGATATGCCAGGTGTTCCGCTCCATGAGTAAAAACTTCATATTTGTTGCCCACTCCACATAATTCTTACTGTGGAGCATGGGAATTTGAAACTGCAGATTTGCCATGATAGTATTTTTAATTTTCTTCAAAAAATTTCATAAACTTTGCAACTTCTTGGCAAATACGTAACTTTGCACAACACAAAATTTTAAAATTTATTCATTCGGCTCGCCTTCACCATTTGATACTTGGCAGCCCCCCCTTCTAAAAACTCTTATTACTTAGGGGTTCATTTGCAGGGGAAAAAATTTCAAAATTTCTCAATTTCTAACTTTCCAAAAAATATTTAATTTACTTCTTCAAAAAAATTCAATCTCTGCACAGGAAGGGCTACTGGGCCCATAACCCTTGTTAGGGGAGTCGAAGAGATCGTTAAATCCCCCAAACATTTAAATTTAGCAGAGTGTTTGAGATGCTAAATCGATGACAAACTTTAAGTAACAAATAACATTTATTAAATATAACCAACAACTGTAAATAATAAAATCAAAGATAATTACAAAACAACTTATTACTTTCTGAGAAACTAAACCCTATTATATCCTGCCTGCATAGTTCTACCCTATTATGCCTGTTCAAGGCTAAATGCAATTACTACCGGGGGAAACATGCCATCAGGCGAAAAGGACCGCGAGCCGAAAGCTTAAGGCCCTATTAAATTGTCCGAAACAAAAAGATAAATGAATAAGCAAAATTGCTAACGTAAATTCATAATTCAAAAAAATTAGAATCACTATCTGAACATCGCGTTGTGTAAATCTCTAAAATTTTTAAAATGCACAAATATTAGAACACTAAATAATGAAAGTAAATATGACTTACCGAATGATCTTTATTAATACACTTCATCAAACAAGACAATCATACTGGTGGGCCCACAAGTCAAACAATATGCGAAGTTGGAATACATAACGGAGAGCACGTGGTGGCATTATAAGTAGAGTTCAAAAAAGGCTCCGGAAAGCTATTAAAATGTCTGTACCTCGAAAATTAAGTAGCAATTCAGATGATCGGTCTTTATCCATGACCAGCACATTTTTGTAGTACAGAAGCACTTGATTTCTTTCGGATGCGTTGCCAAGAACCGTTTTAGGGTTATATACCCTTTGTCTCTCAGGCGCGACTCATCCAAACCGAGCCAATCCATGAACATCCGTAATAAAAGGGCACATTTCTTCTTTAAACATCACTACATGATTTCTGGGCTAAAATATATTAATTCCTTTACAACATTTCACGAGATATAAGGAATTTTTTTTTTTTCCATCGAGACGCGAAGAACAGCACCTCACGAAAACCAAACTCGACGTTCCACACACACCAGCTAGCCGAGAAGGAGAGAGACCGGAGAGGACAACACATCGCTCCAAACTGGGGAAGATCGCATGACGTCAAACTCGTCACACTTCTCTTTAGCAATCATGGATACGGAAAGCTTAAAATGTGCTGCCATCTGGTAAGGAGCCTCGAAAACACAGTTCAAATATCACGCACTTGCAGTTTAATTTGAATTTATTGATTCTCAGATCACCTTCTTCACATTCCACCCCCCGACAGAGAAAAATACACATATACACAAAATACAATACATAAAAATATATAACATTTTGGTAAGTCAAATGTTTCGTTATTCAGTGCATTCATCTCTTTCCAAAGGGTCACTTCAGATCATAACATTACCTACACCTCGATCAACAAACCATACATAAATTTGCATGTTGTTATAAGAATGAAACGAAAATTTTTTTTTTTTTTTTTTTTTTTGTAGAAGGGAGAGAAAAAAAAATTTTTTCCTTTTGCAATGAATTCTCTCTAATACCAATATGAACATTGTAAAAGAATTTAAAGTACTTTGTCTCAAAACTAAGTTTTGTAGTGCCAGCCTAACCAAAACGTAATTCCCTGAGGTCGCGAGTCCCAAGGAAAAAAAATTTCTAGACATTCGACCATTCGTACCATGAATCATATGGTAAAGAAAAAAAAACAAAACAAAAAAAAAATTTATTACCAATGAAGATTTTTTTTTCTTTTTTTTTTTTTTTTTTTTTTTTTTCTTTCTTTTTATTCATTCTCTTTTTCTTTTTTTTCTTTTCTTTTTTTTTACATTAATTGGCACTAAAAATCTTACTAAAGTGAAGTTTTACTTCCCTTTCGGAATCATCATTTTCGTTTTTGAGTAGGTAATTGTTGTTTCTGAAACTTTTAGTGACTACGTATGGTCCCTTGTATTTGGGCATAAAAACACCCGAGCTTCTGAAATTTTTGATGAACACTTTGTCACCTACATTGAATTTTTTGATCTCCCTGCCCTTTAGATGATTTTTATGCAGGTTAAAATATTTGGTTTCGTTTTCAGCCACAGCGGCTTTATTTTCCTCCGCAGACTTGGACATTTGTTTGGCATAATTTTCATAGTTGGTATTAATAATAGGATCAGAAAAAATGTCTATAGGCGTGTCGATTTTTCTCCCGAAGAAGAGTTCCGCAGGAGAAAAACCGGTGACGCCATGAATGCTGGCGTTGTAATGCAATTTAAATAAAAGCAACTTTTGTGACCATTCTGCGGTATTTTCTGATATGGCTGCTATACTTTCTTTCAAAATTCTATGGCATCTCTCGATAATTCCATTAGAAGACGGCAGATAAAAAGACGTTTTCCTATGGTCTATCCTTAATCCCTGGAAAAATGTCTCAATTTCATCAGAAACAAAATTTTTTGCATTGTCCGAAATTATGATTTTAGGAATGCCGTATCTGGCAAAATAATCATTCAGACATTTGATGATTGTAGTTGATGTAATGCTAGTGAGGGAGTATGTTTCTAAAAACCTAGAATAATGGTCTATGATAGTTAAAATGAAAAATCTCCCATCACTAGATCTGCACAATTTCCCAACAATATCTATGGCTAATTGTTGGCCACAAGCTAAATGAGTTTTGGAAATAAATTGTGGCTTTGACTTGTCGCGTTTGGGTTTATTTGCTAAGCACTTTTCACAAGAGCTGCAGTAGGACTTGACCTTAGAAAACATGAATGGAAAGTAATAAAGTTTCTTTAAAAAATTATATGTCTTCTGAAACCCAAAGTGTGTTAGGTGCGAGTTTTCAATGCATGAATTTTCCAAATTGGATGGAACATAAATTCTCTTTATAGTTTGGGTTTTACCTTTTCTTTTAATTTTGATACATTTTAACAAAATGTTGTTATCATCCAAACAATAATTATCTGACATATCCTCCTGATTTTTAATTTTTTTAATAATCTGAATAATATCTGGGTCCTGCTGCTGCTCTGCGAGAATTACATTAGCAGAAAGGTCATGTTTGGGTTGGAGCAAATTTATGTTGTTCAATTTTAAATCATCATCATAGACTCTAGACAGATAGTCTGATGGGTTTAAAGACCCCTCAATATGTTCTAAATTGTATGTAAAGTCCTGCAAAAACAGCATCCATCTACGTACAATGTCTGGTTGTTTGTCGAGTTGAAGGAAATTTGTTAATGTTTTAGCATCAGTTAGAATTGTAAATGGAACCCCCAATAGTTCCTCTCTAAAATGCTTAACGGATGAAAAAATCGCAAAAAGTTCTCTTCTTATGGAAGGATACCTAGCCTCAGCGGGCGATAATTTCTTAGAATAAAATTCGATTGGGACTAAATGATCATTAACCTTCTGCATTAAAATCGCAGACAAGGCTGCACGACTGGCATCAGTCACTAAAAATATTGGGGCATTAGGAGCTAAGCTCTTTAATGTAGGTTTATGAAGAATAATCTCTTGAATTTTGTCAAAGGCATCCTGACAATCCTGCGACCAAAAAAAATTTACATTCTTTTTTGTAAGTTCTACAATTGGTGAGACTATTTCTGCATATTTATGTATCAAATTTCGGAAATAATTTGTCATGCCTAGAAAGGTCTGTACTTGTTTTACGTTCTTGGGAATAGGAAAATTAGTCACTTTATGAATATTGGTCTCTGATGGGGAATAACCATTACGGTCAACATTATACCCTAGATAGGTTATACTTTGTTTACCCAATTGCACTTTAGCTGGGTCTAACGTTAAATTAAATAATTTGAGCCTATCAAAAACTGATTGTAGCATTTGCAATAGATCTTCAAAAGTTTTAGATGCGATTACAATGTCATCTAAGAAAAATTGTAAGTTTGGACCTTTTAAATGGCCTAAGGCCTTACTAATTAGCAAGTGAAAATATGAAGAAGATAATTTGCTACCGAAGGGCAATCGAACCGGCTGAAAATTGCCTAATTCCGAGCAAAAAGCTAATTTATGCCTATCTTCGGGCTTTAATTTTATTTGGAAAAAGGCTGCCTTTAAGTCCAAAACACAAAAAAAATTATTTCCAGCAATATTTTGAATTATGTCATTTATCCTAGGTAAGCAGATTTTAACAGGTACAGTAATTGCGTTCAAAAGCCTATAATCTACTACCATTCTGAACTTCAAATTCTTTTCCTGCTCATTTGGATTGGATTTTTTTTGCACAAAAATTATTGGAAAAGAGTAATTACCTTTACTTTCCTCAATAATCCCAGCGTCTAATAGCTGTTTGATTTCCTGTTGTGCAAAGGCACGAGCAATTTTGGGGATGGAATAAGGTCTAGATTGGATGGGAAAGTTATGTAACAGATGGAATTCAGGCTCTACAGCATCAGTTGACCCTAGCGTTAAGTAAGATTTTGAAAAAACCTCATAATTTTCCATCAATAACTTTTGCATGTTTTTTTTGTCAATTTCATTTAAATGATCTAAGTCAAAATCATCAATAGATAATTCCTTTTTCCTTAAATCTAAAATATCTTGTCGGTTTAAACTGTTAATTTCCAAATTTTGAATTTGATTTTGAAATTGAACCATTTCATTTTCAAAAAATTCCCTGACTGTGCCTAACACCTGTCCTTTCTGGATACAAAAGTCGGAATTGGTGGTGTTGTCAATAATGACAGAAAAAAATTTTGACTCCTTAGAGTTATGAATTGAATCTAGGATGTCACATGACTTATTGATTTTGTCAGGAGAAAAAATCATTAATTTTGAGTTCTTTAATTGTTTAGGAGTTTTAATGTGAATGATCTCAAAGGAGTGTGATTTAATCCTCACATTGGTGTCAGATTTTACTTTGAAAAAATTTTTAGCATTGCTAACACTCTGAGTATTTTCATTATCAACAATTAAATTCCCAACAACTACGCTTTGATCTTGTTTTGAGTTTGTTGTTACAAATTTTAATGATGTTTTATCAGATATTAACCTCTTATTTACAGAGTCTAAAATTATTCTGTTTCTATGGAAAAAGTCATAACCCAAAATTACATTATAACTTGAGTTCCAACTGAAATTTGTCACGAAAAATAAACTGGAAAACCATTTGTTTTCGATTTTGAATTTCATATCAATAGCCGAGGAGTATGGGACAAAACTATCATTAATTGTCTTGATTTTTACATTCCTAGCTACAAAATTCAGTTTTGTGGTTTCCTTAATTTTGTCCACCACTTCTTGTTGAATTAAGCTTAAATTGGCTCCTGAATCAAGCAGACCAAAACAGGATACGCCGGCAATATTAATTTCAATAATTGGCAAAGGGCTATTTATGTCATTGCAGGACATAACCACCCTGATGTCAGAGTTTTCCTGAAAATTGCCCTCGTTGATGTTGCAAAATTGTTTAGTATTGTCAATTGAGTCAGACTTTTTTGACATGCTAGTAACCTCCCCAAAATTTTTTTCAGAAAAATGTGAATTGTCAAAATTTGTCTTTTGTTTACAAACATTAGATCCCCCTAAATTAGTGTCACTAGAATTCTTAAAATTTTGATTTGACATTGAATTCTGCTTTGTGAAACTGTTCTGAAATGGATCTTTTGTTTTGCATTCTGACTTCATCAATTGATTTTTAGAGGACCATTTTTGATTTTGCAAATGTAAGTGGGTCTCCGAAAAATTAGTTTGGTCCCTAAATGTGTGTCGGAAACCCCCTACTAGTTTAAATTTTGTTCGGAGTGGCTATTCCTGTCATAGGGTTTGTTATAATGACCTCTGTGCCTCGAATGATTTCCCCTAAAAAAGGATCTGCCTCGACGAACATTATTTAAACCCCCCCTCTGATAAGAATTTCCCCTAGAGTTGCCAGGGAAATACCAGCATTTAGTGGTAAAGTGGGGCTTGCCACAAATATGACATACAATTGGCATTTGGGTTGATGAGGTTGAAGGATTAGGTACAGAAAAATTTGATGCATGATTAAAGTTGAATGAATCAGCATTTAGTGCATTAATTTGATGAGGAAAGACCGGTGCATTTGGGTTTAAATTTTGAGCTGGCTTCATTTTTTCAATTTGCTCAGTTAGCTTTTGAATTTTATCGTTTGTGAGCAATTGGCTTTGTAGCAAAACATTTAATTCAACCTGGGAACTCTGCGAACTATAATTCGCTGTGTTTTCGAGTGCCCTTTCTATGTTCTTTGCAATTTTGACTGCCTGCTCGAACGATTTAGGCCCCTGCTTTTCTACCTCGACTCTCAATTCCGGCCTTAAGGCCTGAAGAAATTTTGAAAGCTTTGTTTTTCCCAAAATAACCAAAAGATCTGAGGTGGCATTTTTCGAGGGAATCAGGTAATTATCTGCGGCATTTCCTATAAGTTCTGCTAGTTCTTGAACCGTTTGTTTAGGTTTCTGACATATATCCCAAAATTCCCTTTGACTCTGTTCAAAATCGCTTTTCTTAGAGAACTTAGCCCTGAGTTCCCCACACACATCATTAAATGTGGCAGAGCTGTTCTTTTCCAAAAATTTAGAAATGACGTTATGAGCTTTATCTCGTAATTGTAATTTAGTGATAATGATTTTTTTTTCAGCGGACCATTTCTCAAGTTTCGCAATGTCCTCTAAACTGCTGATAAAGTCATCGATACTCTCATTGCTGTGACCAGCAAAAGTTGGTAATAGAGATATTAATGAGTTAGCCATAATAATTTGCGAGAGAAAAAAAAATCAGGTATAATTAATCCAAAATCATATTAAAATGAATAAGCAAAATACAAATATGCAATTCAATAAATTCCCGCACATGTATTACAGAGAAAAAACAATTATTTGGATCATATGCATGAAATAGAAGTGAAATATTGTACTTAAATTCACTCAACTAGTATCGCTATATCTCATTATTAATATTTTAAAATTCATATTCAAAATATTTAAAATTTGCCATGATAAATTCTGATCAAAAAAATTTTTTTTTTTTTTTTTTATATTAGCATTCAGTTCTGGCATATTTAAACACATTGACATAAAATAGTTCATCAAAATCAATTTCATGTAGAAGATGGAAAATTAGTCATACTCATGTAATAGGATACACGATCCAATTAACATGATGTCAAAAACAATATATCAATAAATTTATATGACATATTTCATTATTTAGAAAAAAAAATATATTAAAACACTTCACAAATATTTTTATTTTATTTTTTTTATTTTTTTTACTTAATAACTGATCTGAAGCGAGTCTTTGGAAAATGATTTTTCGTTAATAAAAAAAAAAAACATTTTAAATTCACAATAACCCAGTAAAACCTGAGGTAAATTAGCAAATTAACACTACAAATTTTTTTTTTTTTTTTTTTTTTTTTTTTTTTTTTTTTTTTTTATCACGGCACCATTATATTAAATTGTCCGAAACAAAAAGATAAATGAATAAGCAAAATTGCTAACGTAAATTCATAATTCAAAAAAATTAGAATCACTATCTGAACATCGCGTTGTGTAAATCTCTAAAATTTTTAAAATGCACAAATATTAGAACACTAAATAATGAAAGTAAATATGACTTACCGAATGATCTTTATTAATACACTTCATCAAACAAGACAATCATACTGGTGGGCCCACAAGTCAAACAATATGCGAAGTTGGAATACATAACGGAGAGCACGTGGTGGCATTATAAGTAGAGTTCAAAAAAGGCTCCGGAAAGCTATTAAAATGTCTGTACCTCGAAAATTAAGTAGCAATTCAGATGATCGGTCTTTATCCATGACCAGCACATTTTTGTAGTACAGAAGCACTTGATTTCTTTCGGATGCGTTGCCAAGAACCGTTTTAGGGTTATATACCCTTTGTCTCTCAGGCGCGACTCATCCAAACCGAGCCAATCCATGAACATCCGTAATAAAAGGGCACATTTCTTCTTTAAACATCACTACATGATTTCTGGGCTAAAATATATTAATTCCTTTACAACATTTCACGAGATATAAGGAATTTTTTTTTTTTCCATCGAGACGCGAAGAACAGCACCTCACGAAAACCAAACTCGACGTTCCACACACACCAGCTAGCCGAGAAGGAGAGAGACCGGAGAGGACAACACATCGCTCCAAACTGGGGAAGATCGCATGACGTCAAACTCGTCACACTTCTCTTTAGCAATCATGGATACGGAAAGCTTAAAATGTGCTGCCATCTGGTAAGGAGCCTCGAAAACACAGTTCAAATATCACGCACTTGCAGTTTAATTTGAATTTATTGATTCTCAGATCACCTTCTTCACAGGCCCCTCTCTGACTTGAGAGCCTAGCGATGAAATGAATAAACCAGCCCCGATCTGAGTCCTGACATCGCTTATATATCCCCGAGATTTGCATACACATCCTATCGGTAGCGATCCAGGCAGCCAATCACAAACGACACGTGCCTTACGAAGCTTCTCGAACATTCGTTGCTTGACGTCAGAGGCATGACGTTCCAGAACATGACGTCACACTTCCGGGAACGATATCCGGAAAAGCAATGTTTACATTCTATTAGTCTGAAGTGTTACACGGCCGTCAGGCTGAAGGAAAACGTAAGTAAAAACATGATATGCATTAAACTTAGACTGTTGTAAGATGATGAGACTCTACTATCTAGGGGAGAGGCAGATATGCCTATCATCTTCCTTGTGTAAATCCATATTTTTCATAGGATCCGGACCAAATTTGGCAGAGAGATACTTGGCCCGGGAAGGGTAGTAGGGGGCGCGGGTTCAAACGCCCAAAGAGTATCGATACGTTCACATTTCTATTTAAGGTCTCGAAAATGCATTAAAATGACTCTTAAAATTAATAATGCTAAAAAACCTATTAAGGAGATTTCCTTCCAAGGGTTTTTGAAATTTGTACTTGATATTTCCGGCCCGAAAAAAGATACAGGCTTTTTGAAGTAGTAAAAATTAATTTAAAATTGGATTTTAAAAGTCGTCTGTGACGAGCATGAAAAACAACCATTGATAACAAAACAGTGTTGCCAACTTTTTTAGTATAAATAAATAATTATTCTTGATCTTGCTTTTAGGCTTTTACTGTAACGGGGAGATTTTAAACTTTTTTGGCACTGCGAACCGGCAAAATATTGGCTTTATTCTAATCGATACTTTTATGCACGCTTCACTTGACAAAAATTGTATTCTCAAAGTAGACCGTGCAAAGCTGGGCAACGCAGCTAGTCATGTAATAAACTTCGGCTATGCGTTTCATTTTGCCTTGTTATATTTGTTAATTTGGTTTGGATATTTTGGTATCTACTGCTCAATCTCATCAATTTTATCGGATGACTTTACTTCAAAGGCGCAGTTTTTGCGTTGAAAAATGGGGCTCCATGAAAAACCGAATCACTTATATGCAATAACAGTGGGTGCCTTTTAATTGACTCAACCGCTTTAATAAATCAAATAGACAAAAACTGAACAATGTCCTCAACTCTTTCAAATTAGCGCATTTTATTAAATCAAAACTGTTTAGAACAAACGTGATTCATACACTGCGATGCAAAAGTTTAGACAAAATGCAAATATGTGAATAAAAAGAAAACTATTCAGCGAAATGCTTTCAAATTTCTACTGCAGGTACACAATATGGTCCCAAATACGTGTCTGGAGTTTTGAAAAATATAACCGAAACGAAAATCGGAAATTACAAAAGACATTTTTTTTCACTGCTGCAAAAGTTTAGACAAAAGTCTGACTTTATGCAAGTATCCCTTGAAATGTGATTGGTGGAGGTAAAGCGGGACTTTATTCTGCAAATATAAAGCTCAGAGATTGCTGAATGAATAATAAAAATCCCAAAAGCTCTGTAAATCGCGTGTAAAGAAGATGAGAAAGTTTCGAATCCGAAATTTGAAAATGACCCTACTTTATTAATTTTTTTGTCTTTAAATCGGCTCTAGTATGGTAGTACATTGTTTTTTACTTCATGGAGAGCAAATTCAGACATGCGTATCCATCAATAAATCCAAGAAAAGTTATATTTCTTAAGGATGAAGGAATTGAAGAAACGGTTCGAGCTGACGATTCGCCCCTTATTCCTAAAAAACTTCAACCGTGGTCAAAAACAGCACGTGACAGCACAAGTAGATGAACAACTGAATCGGGATGCATTAAAAAAACAAAGAATTGTGCTTGAGCCTTTTCGGACAGAGTGTCCCAAATGAGTCAGATTTTAATTTGGAAAGCTACATATGTATCATCGTGACTAAAAAATGAATGCTACTTTCTCTGATGAAAATTATTAAAATTGGGATGGCCTAGATGGATTATAATTCTATTAGCGGGGCTTGAGAAAAGATCCAGTGATCATATGCTGTGCTGCTTTTACCATTAAAATTTTGCTTATTTGGAACACTCTGTCCGAAAAGGCCCAAGAACAATTCTTTGTTTTTTTTTTATGCATTCCGATTCAGTTTTCAATCTACGTATGTAGTCACGTGCTGTTTTTGACCCAGGTTGAAGTTTTGTAGGAATAAGGAGCTAATCGTCAGCTCGAACCGTTTCTTCAATTCCTTTATCCTTAAGAAATATAACTTTTCTTGGATTTATTGACGGATACGCATGTCTGAATTTGCTCTCCATGAAGTAAAAAACAATGTACTACCATACTAGAGCCGATTTAAAGACAAAAAAATTAATAAAGTAGGGTCATTTTCAAATTTCGGATTCGAAACTTTCTCATCTTCTTTACACGCGATTTACAGAGCTTTTGGGATTTTTATTATTCATTCAGCAATCTCTGAGCTTTATATTTGAAGAACAAAGTCCCGCTTTACCTCCACCAATCACATTTCAAGGGATATTTGCATAAAGTCTGACTTTTGTCTAAACTTTTGCAGCAGTGAAAAAAAAATGTCTTTTGTAATTTCCGATTTTCGTTTCGGTTATATTTTTCAAAACTCCAGACACGTATTTGGGACCATATTGTGTACCTGCAGTAGAAATTTGAAAGAATTTCGCTGAATAGTTTTCTTTTTATTCATATATTTGCATTTTGTCTAAACTTTTGCATCGCAGTGTATAAGCGGACGCCACTGTAGTTGGTAATTTGTGCGATTTAATCCCTTCAGACCTGGTGTTCGATGTACCAGACACAAGCTTTAAACAGATGCAAATCCTTTACTGCATAAAATAAACTTCTTCTTACATTGTAATACTGGCAGCCAAATTTCCAGTTTAAAACTGAAAAATGCACAGCAATAATTTGTAAAATTAGCAATTTTACGAAGTGCTCATTCACTTATGTAAAAAATGAATGCTGTTTTTACAGTATAATACAGCTTATTTTATGGTAATAAACTGTAAATATTGCTAATTTTACAGCAATAAACTAAAATTGCTGGTTTACAGCTTATTACCGTGCATTTTCCCAAGTAGCATCAACTCATCGGATTTTGTTCGGCCGATCAACAAACTCCTCGTAAACTGATCCTGTAACGCACGATGACATCGTTCCGATCAGTATCCGAGCACGGTTTTCGATGAGCTACTTTTCATCGGAAAGCGATATCCTTCTGATCAACTTTCCCGATGAAAATAAGCCGAGCCATACTCCATCGGAAAACGATATCCTTCCGATCAAGTTTCCCGATGAAATTCCTCTGCACGGGACTGTTCTGCTCGTAAATTGCTCCAAATTTCATCGTATTCTCATCGGATTTTGCTGCTCGGATTCTGCTTGGCCGATGAGACTTATTGGATCATCGGCCGATGAGAATTTCATCGGGTTTCGATGAATGGCCGATCATCGGCCGATGAGATGATGCTGCTAGGGTTTAGTTCTAAACTGGAACCTCTGCTGCCATTATTATGTTGTTTTTACCGTATAATAAAGCTAAAATTTACGGCAATAAACTAAAATTGCCAACTTTACAGTAAGAAACTGTAAAATTGCTAATTTCACAGTTTATTACTGTGCCTTTTACATTTTTAAATTGGATCCGCGGTTGCCAGCATTATACTGTAAAAGCAACAGTTCTTTTTTTTTTTGTCATTTTTTTTTTTAAACTTGTGATTAAGCTCTACATCTAACATAAAATAAATAGTAGGTGCTTAAAAAAACGTTACTTAATAGTTTAATATTGCACTAAATGTGATTAAGGCTGCAACTTTTCAAAGTCCCCATTTAACTTTCAAACCCTGATGAGTCCTCACTGACGACGTAAATAAGTCGAACTTGCCTCTGCAGCAACGTAAAGAATCTTAAACTACGATTAAGCTATGAATTAAATCAATAGCTGACTGCGGTAACGACAGCTACCAGAGGATGATGGATCCCCTCCACAATCTGCTTTGTAGTCACATCAGGTTTTGAGCGTTGAACTGCACAAAGGCTTCTTTTCTTCTAGACAAGGAAATTCTTTTCCTGGAGAAAATGTCTAAAATGATAAACGAATTACGAAACTCTTTCGGATGATTCAAGAGCAAATCAAAGCGTTTCGGTGACAGAAAAGAGGACTATAAAACGTGCTTTGACAGAATTTCTATATTAAGTAGCTTTTGAGTTGAAGGGTTGATATTCAACTTCAGTAAACAAATTGGTTGAACAAGATTCGAATGCAAATAATTTCTAGTCCTTTTTTACCAGTCCATTTTTATAGCAAGAATGAATTAAATACATAGATTCTAACCATTAATTGACTTGTATATTTGTGTAGTCACACCAAGTTTTAGAGTTGATATGTAAGCAAAAATGCCTAGAAGTAAATTGTGAAAATCTCTTAGAGAGTTCAGAGGACCAAATCATAAACCTTTGGCGGCAGAAAAGAGGAATTTCTAACACGGGCTATGATGAAGCTTTTAAACTAAGTAGTTTCTGAAGTTAAAGTAAAGGGTTAATATGCCAATTCCAGCAATAAAACTAAATTCTTTTATTTTGGATCAACGGTTACCTCCGTTATCAACATTCTTTTGCATGCAAATTTTCAATCTCGGATACAAAGAAAAAGCAATTTTTTTGAGAAAAATATTTGAAATAGCAGAATGATACCAAGCCAAATTTTAGAATTTTTGCCTCGTCAAACGTATTTCAACAATCTTAAGAAATGAAAATAAAATGGTGCAGCTTGTAGTGTGAATAAATTTACTATTATAAATATGCAAATTTTCAATTCCAGATACAAAGAAAAAGCAATTTTTCTTAAAAAGAATATCTGAAATGGCATCTTAGATACCAAACCAAATTTTCCAGTTTTTGTCTCATTAAATGTATTTCAGCAATCTTAAGAAATCGAAATCAAATTGTGCAGCTTGTGGTGAGAATAAATTTACTATAATAAGCAGAAAATGAGTGATCCTGAAACATAATTCAAGGCCGTTATGCTCAACGTACCTTTGAAAAATTAATAAGCTTTGGTGGAAGGGGGGGGGGAGCTTCATCCGTCGCACTCATCTGACATTTTAAAATCTGATTTTTCTTTATTCCGCTTTACACGTGACAAAAAACTTGAAAATTTGATATCCAAAATACCATCTGAAGATATTTTGCTCAAAATCAAATATATTTCTATTCACTTGAGATTTGAAGTTTGGCCACTACACGGCAAAATGTTGTTGATAAATAGAGTAGTTACATAATTAGTTAACTTAAAAACTTTAAAAATGTATTTACTTGAAAAAAAAAACATCACTTTCCGATCCCCCTTGTAGCATCTAAGCTAAAACTGAAGGGTTAATATTAGTTAAGGATTCCGGGCTGTTGTGCCGTGGCCTGAATGGCTTTAATGCATACGTTTCGATCGCAACTGCGGCGGTCATCTTCAGTGGGTGTCGTTGATTAATTTGGCAACTGATGCAAAATTTCGAACTGCTGCAAGATTTTACATTGAAAACGCAGCGCCCTCTGCCTTCCGGCTCGGGATTGACAGATGACAGGATGCCAAAGCTTATTAACTTTTACTTCTTCCTCCTTCTTGTTAAAATTATTTGGGTGTTGAAAATATCTATGGCCTCTCTATTCAATCTGGGGCCGGAATCCTTAACTAATATTTACACCGGCCGTGAAAGCCTTCATTCTTACATTGAAGGGTTAATGTTCAATATTTCAGTAAACAAATTACATTCGACTGAAAATAATGTCAAGTACTTTAACACAGTTATTTTTAACTGGAATATAAATATATTGATATATCCAATGCATCTTTTTTCAGCACTTGTTCACTTAGTATGTTTGTGTGCACATACCTCAAAAGTCCCTATCTTGAAGAAATATCCAATTTACATTTTCTTTTTTTTAAACATGTAATTGGGAAAAAACAAAGCGTTTCAAGAATGGTAACATTTATTAGACTACAAAATACTTAACAAAAGAAATTCAAATTATCAATTAAAAGAATATATTGTTATTTCCTATATTTTTGACATTCTGTATGCTCTCAGAGTAGGATAGCACTAATATTTTCTCTTTTTCTTAATTTCGGCCGACTGAACCGAAGTTTGCTGAGTAATAAAGTTCAATAATCCTCTTCAATTTATTTCATTTTGGTCATTTAAGTTTCGCTGCAATGAAATGTGCATTTTGCACTTGAATTAAATATTATTTTCAGCCGTGCACATTTTTACAATTCTAAATGTTTTTACAAATACTTTTTCAAAATATTGCTCAACCCATTTGCACAGGTGTGACAGTTTTATTTTTACATTTACAATTTATTCCCAGGATTTCAATCTTTGGCTTTTAATTCAGTCATTTACAATCGAAATCCGTGAAGACCATTTCTCAAAATTCATTGTTCCGAAAGCGAAATTGTAGATCTAAAGGGTTTTGACTTAAAATTATCACTTTATATTCACTTTTTAGCCTACTTTCCCGTTTAAAATAAAAGAAAGACGAAAAATGTATTAAAAGTGGTTTAATGCATTTAAAAAATATCGTCAAGTCCGAAAAAAAAGGTAAAATGAATATCGTAAAATTAAAAATTTGAAAGTAGGGTATTGAGATGGGGAATTTGTGTGTCGGTCGGTCGGTCTGTCTGTCCCCCCTAATAACTTTTGAATGAACATTCCTATTTGGACAAACTTTTTTTTGTTGGAAAGATCTCGGCGAGTACAGCCCATTACCATGAAAAATGATCAAATGTGCTTTGTGCTGAACTATATTTGAAGTTAAAAATCAACGTAAATAAAGCACAAATAAGGTAGAAAGTACAGCAAATAGCTATTTCAAGGCTACAATGGAGCCCCTTCATCAGTGCAAGAAGCTCAGCAAACAACATGAAAGCTGTAAGAGAACAGAGCGCGAAGCACGTGTGCCCCGGTATTTATAACAAATGGGCGAGTGCGCTTGAACTCACAACAAAGCGGGAAAACACCGACCAATCAGCGATCAGCGAAACGCCAGGAGAGCGAAGAAAAGGGGGAAGGCGGCAAAGGAAAGTAGGGGAAAAAAGCGCGGGAGAAAACACTAGAAGACGAAATTATAAAAATTGCTTCCAGATGTCAGAGAAAAATGGAACACTGGAAAAATCATTCACCAGAGAATGGGAATTTTTCCAAATATGGTAAGCTTCCCAAAAATCGAGGTCATAAACTGACGAACATTTACAAATAATTCTAGCCGAAGAAAAATCAAAGCAGTGACCAGAAGTCCAACAATGCTGAGCAATGGAAGAGCGTGCTAGTTCTTTATGTTTAACATAATTTTGATGCTCTTTCAGACGGTGCTTAAGAGGCCGCTTAGTCTGGCCTACATAGCTAAGTCCGCATTTGCAAGAGATGCTATAAATGCCCCAGTTGCTTTGGCAATCAATGGGATGCTTTAAGTTTGTAAACTTGATTTTGTTCACAGGAGAGAAAGAAATATCGAAACCAAACTTTTTCAAAATCTTTGCAACTTGATGACTTGTTTTTGGATAAAAAGGCAAAACAATGGTGTAACCAACCTTAGACTTGGAAACCTTGCTGGAATGAGAGGGCTTTATTAGCCTATTATATATAGAATCAATAATCTTGGGCGAGTAACCCCGATCAAAAGCCACAGCTTTTAAATAAGAAAGCTCAGTATTTAAAGAACTGGATGAAGAACAGATATTCAAAGCACGAAACACAAAAGCCTTAAATGAGGCCAACTTTTGGTTTCGAGGATGAGAAGAGTAGTTGTGAGGAGGTAGTGTAACAGCAAAGGGCTTACGATACACTGAAGTCATAAAATCGTTATTACTTTTAGTAATCAAAACGTCCAAGAATGAAAGAGAACTTTCCATTTCCATTTCAATA
>JAXGGA010021406.1:0-16634 GCA_038373865.1 Uloborus plumipes | reverse complement strand
AAAAAAAAAAATTACAAAAAAAAACAAAAAAAGTGCGGTTATATATTAAAATGGGCCCATCGCGAAGTGCAAATAAGTTTAGTTACTCCTTAATCTATCTTATCTCTTCCATTTACTTTAAGCCGAGTTTGAAATATAATTTTATTATTGTTTTTTAAAGTTTAAACTAAGAATATTAAACACAAATGAGGAAAAACCTTACAAGCACAAATTATATTCATTTCATAATAAATTCAATTTTGAAAATTTACCGCTTTCTACCTTTCTTAAACGCGCACATCGGACGAATTATTTCCGAAACTACAGAAGAGAAACTAAAAATTTGTATTATAGATTTTAAAAAGTTTACTGTTTTTCGTATCGCCCTTTAATCGATCGAAGAGACTTAAAACATTCTTCCTTGTATTTAATTACTTTTCGAGGCTTAATCCTCGAAAAACTTTTTAATATTAAAACGCGAAAACAAGGTGAATACGCACGCAATGTACCAATGTCCCAGATCCGCTTGGACCCAGTGACGTCACTGCCGAGCAGTGACTTTTTCCCCATCGGTTCTTCCTTCGCAGAGCTAAGACCTAGCCCTTAGTATTCTTAGGCCCTGGTCAGTAGGCGGTTTTGGAGGGGTTCCTTTTTTGCACTGCATTGCTCTTTTAACTGCAGGGTCATTTCGCTGTGTGCAGCGTTATACTGTAAAAAAATAATGTTCTTTTTACAGTATAATACAACTAATTTTAAAGTAAAAAACTAAAAGTTGCTTAATTTACTGTAATAAACTGTTAGAGTTTGGCAATTTCAAATGCAAAGAATTTTATTATTTTTGCTAGCATCAGGTATTCAAAATTTGAAGGAAGACGTTGTATTCCTTGGAAGTAACGACTACTATAAAAATACTGTTGATGAAGCGCCGAGTTTGTACAATTCAAATCTAACTTTTCAATAAATAAATAAATAACAAAGCGGTAACGATAATTTTTCAGAAAAGTATAAATGAAAAGGTTTTTTTTTTTTTTTTGGAATAGTTTTGGAAATTTTCGAAGCATGTTTGAACCACAAAAGCGCACCCCTCAAATACGGCGCTGATATAAACTATAACTTTCTTAAAAATTTTCTTGTATTTCAAAAATACTGATTTGTGCATGTTGCAGGCGTGCTCGATTCAGTTCCATTAATTTTCGAATTAAGGCAGGAATTCAAGTGAAACACCATTGCAATCGCTTCGAGGCGATCGCAAATTGCAATCGCGACTGGAAGTCGAATTACATTAGAATCGCATCTCGTTGCGATTGTAACGCATCCAAATTTGGGAATTTGCGATTGCATTGGTGAGTTGCGATCGTCCTTGTTTCACTTGAATTCCTGCCTATGTTTCAATGAGTCTGAAAAGCTAAACAGAGATTAAAAAAGGCAAAAAAAAAATTCTTTCTTAAAAAAACCTTTCTTCCGATAACATCTCACTCGAGTATCTGGCATTTAAGGGAATTCGAAAGGTTTTGTATTTTTATTCCTGCTGTCTTTTTTACTTTTTATACATGTGTTGAAAGTCATTCTTTTGAAAAAGTAACACCTGCTCTTCAGTTGCGGGACAGAGCAGAAGAAGGGTGCGTGGTTCGTTCCTCTCTCCCGCGCTCAACACCTGTTGCCTCCGCTCGTTTGGAACTGCTCTCGGCTAGAATTGCCCAAAAAGGAAGAAAAAAAGAGTTGTTGGCAGTTCGCGACTTTCATGGGGAAAAAAATTCGAAAAGTTGATAAAATCGTAACAATAATTATCGTGATTTTATAGAAGTTTTTTCTCCTTTCCCTTTTAAAAAACGAAAAAAAAAAAAAAAAAGTGAAAACAGTGAATCTGACATACATCAAAAACCATTACTTCTGTCAGTTTAAACGTCATTATAAGCAAGGATTAAAGTCCGTATCACGCACGCATTCCGTGGTGATTTATGGGTCTTGCACTCCTACAAAACTGATGACAGATATTTCGATGAATGCGAGCCACGCTGTGAAAAATGAATGTTGTTTTTACAGTATAATACAGCTAATTTTATCGTAAGAACTGTAAAATTGCAGTTTTACAGAAAGAAACTGTAGAACTGCTCGTTTTACAGTTTATTACTGTGCATTTTACAGTTTTAAATTGGAACCTCGGCTGCCAGTATTATACTGTAAAAACAACAGTTCTTTTTTTTTTTTTTGCAGTGTATGTTATACGTAAACGAAATTTATACACGTTGATTTTCCTCTATTTTGGTAAATGTTTCAATGCGAGAGAAAAGGAGATTTAGCTGTCGGCAAAATGGGGGGGGGGGGGGCTGCCTTCCGGATCTAAAGATTTCGGCGACAATGCTTCCCTGCATTTTATTCCACTCTGCCAATTCAAATATTTATTTATTTATTTTAAATCTTGCAGATTTGATCCGGATTATCTGGATGTTCGAGTGGAGGAATTGCTCCACGGAAAACGATACTTTTGACCCCCCCCCCCATGTGACGTTTCATGTCTTTCACTAAAAGTAATAATTTATAAGGGTACTGAACAAAAATTTTTGCTTGAGAAATCGCGCACGTGTGTGTGCTTTTTGGAGAAAAGCATTTCGTCATTACCGATTACTTTTTTATTAATGAAACGCCCCGTGAGGGACAAATTGGCTCTTTTTTTATGGAATAGCCTTAGCCAGGGGTGCCCACAGGCAGGGGTGCAGAATATGTCCGATCCGGCGATCCTAGATTGGGGGAAATTTTGGTCTTTTGGGGAAATTTTTTACGAAAAATAAAAAGTGAATCTGGAAACCTCTTTTCCAAATTATAATTATTTCTTCTTTTTAAAATGTCAAAAAACAGACTTAAAAATGTACAAAACATTTAAAGTTATAGACAACATCCACAAAGACAATGGAAGATTGCCTTTTTTCAATTGTTAAAGGAAAATTTAACATTTTTTAGTTAACCGATTAATGCATAGTGTCCCTTTTTAGGGATGGTCCAAAAAATGTCTGAATTTACCAAAAATGAACATTTCAACCAAATAATAGTGTTCAATTATTACTTTGGTATTGTTTCAATTCATTATTAACAGATTGCAGCACATAACCATTGTAAAGTGTGTTCTGTAGCCGTGTAACCAGTAATACAAAGTATCTTTGGAAAAAAATGTCAGGCATTAATGGGTTAATGTGCTTTTATTGATAAGTAATAAGTATTATGCATATAACTTAGCTTGCGGAGAAACAAATTGTAATTAATTGAAATATATTTTACTGTGGAACGTCTGCAGTAATGCGAAATTAATTTTTATCTAAGCTTATATATATCGTTAAATTTTGGGGAAATTTTCTCACGGATTGGGGGAACTGTTGGATGGGAAAAAATTTTCTGCACCCCTGCCCAAAGGGGGGGGGGGATTATGGCGCAAGTTGCGCCTTCAAAATTTGGGGGAGGGGGATTTTTTAAAACTAATTTATTTACTTATTTATTTAAATTATTTACTGATTTTTTAAATAAGAATTGTTCATTAACTAATATTTTTAATTTAAATTAGTTTGTTATTTCTGAATTATTATTATTTATTTATTTATTTTGTGTGTGTGAGTGTGCTTGGAATGTCTGGAAAGAGGAAAAAAGCGATTCTGTTCTACGCATAATTTTAGTACTTTTAGAAAATTAATAAATAAATAAATAAAAATAAATAATATTTAAAAGAATAAATAAATAATGTTCAAAAAAAAATAAATAAATATTTTTAAAAAATTTAAAAAAATAAATAAAATAAAAAAGAGGTAAAAATAAAAAGTAAAAAAGCACAAGAAGGGTTGGGGGGGGGGAATTTGAGCCATTGAGCTTGGGGGGGGGGGCACCCATGGCCTTAGCATAATGTGTTTCCACATTTTAAATTATTATTTCTCAATAAAGGAGACAGGTTTCATTCACACCGGAACCTTAGCGTTCAAAATCTACAGTTTGTTTTGTCATTGCTACACTGCAAAAAAAAGCTGTTGTTTTTACAGTATACTGCCGTGCTAAGCACAGAAGTCGTGTCTGCACTTTTGAACAAAATTGAGTTATCGCCACCAGGTGGCTCTTTGTGTTGTATTTTACCTTAATACAAAATCATATGGTCATTTGAGAACGGGAAATATATAAAAAGAAATCCTGTGAAATTTTCATCTGAATCAAATACATGGTGGCGCAAAACTTTTAAGAGTAATATCTCAGTTTGAGCTCGACTGCAGATACCACTTTTGCGCTTAGCACGGCAGAATAGTACTGGCAGCAGATGTTCCAGTTTAAAACTGTAAAAGCACAGTAATAAACCGTTAAATTAGCAATTGTACAGTTTATCACTGTAAAACTATAGCAATTTTACAGGTTATTACTATAAAATTAAATTAGCAATATTACCATAAAATTAGCTGTATTATACTGTAAAAACAACAGTATAATACTGGCAGCAGATGTTCCAATTTAAGGCAGGAATTCAAGTGAAACAGGCGATCGCAAATTACAATCGCTACTGGAAATGAATTACATTAGAACGTTTCTTGATAAAAACATCGTGACGTTTGCCTATGAAAAACGAGCTAGATAAAACGTCACAGCCTACTTGGCGAATAAGAGGAGATCGCTGAGTGCTTGTGAGCTCTTATTGGCTCCACCCGTAGTGACGTCAGTGCCAAGTTAAGTTGATGATAATGTAATTCACTTCCAGTAGCGATTGCAATTCGAAGCGATTGCAATGGTGTTTCACTTGAATTCCTGCCTAAAACTTTAAAATGAACATTAATAAACTAGCAATTTTACAGTTTATTACTGAAAAATTAGCTGCATTATATTGTAAAAACAACATTTTTTTTACAGTGTATTATTAATAGAGCAAAAATATTAACTCGTTCATACAGCGCATTGCACGTGGTTGACTCAGGATGTCCGCACGTGACGCATACAATTGAATTAAGTTTTATGCAACAAAATTATTGAACTAAAACATAACTGTACCGGAAGCATCTTTGCATCAAATGTGCAGGTAAAAAATGTGTTTACTCTTGTTCAGTTGAAATATAAAGAGTTGTAGCGAAATGTAGGAAACAGTATCGAGTCTGTATGTGATGCTGGAATGGCCCAGTGTCATTTAATGATTGTCGTCGGAGTAGAGATGTTTCCCTCCACCTGCGCAGCTTCCGTGACAACTCCCGTTAGAGAGGTGATTAATGGCGGAGCACAGATTCCACCTGCGGACTATAAATATAATTAAAAATCCACGAAACAAAAATAAACCATTTGCTCGAAAGCAGTCCAGTGACTTGATTGCTAATTCGCCAGACCATCTTCTTCGCATTGTGTTGTATTATTCCATTTACGTATGTGTTATTTAATGGAGCCGCACGAATTCCATTTGCGGAATTCCGAGCGCAATCCTTCCTTGTGCTTGGTAGTCACTGCACGTTTAAAAACTGAGTTGAGTTGATTTTGTGCTGCGAGGAGAAGGCATTGAGTTATTATTTATGAGCGGCATGGAATGACGTCTGTGGAATTCGGTGGGAAATAGAGCGGTGTTAAGACTTTTAGGCAGGAATTCAAGTGAAACACCATTGCAATCGTTTCGAAGCGATCGCAAATTGCAATCGCTACTGGCGAATATCGTAGCGATTGCAATGTATCCAAATTTGGGAATTTGCGATTACATTGGTGAGTTGCGATCGTCCGTGTTTCACTTGAATTCCTGCCTTAGTTACGTAGGATATATTTTATTTTTAGTTCCGATTATGACACCAGCTGACCCGTGCTACGCATTCACGTTCGACAGTGAGAATTTTAAAATCTGGTTTTTAAGAAAAAATTCCTATTTGGAAATTCCAATGCAGTAACACTTCCTGGTTGATTAATATTTACTTAAAAAAGACGTTTTATGTAAATTTTACAAAGCAATCAAATTGCTTAATAATTTATTTCACTCTGCCGTCATTCTATTCGCTTTATGATTGTTATTTAGCCAGTCGCTTGATCTCTTGCCATTGCTTGAGAAATTCTTTTCAGAAATCGATAAAAAAAATTATTATCTGCTTCCTTTTTTGTGGAAATAAAGTGGTTTTTTTTCCCTAAATTTTTACGAATTCTTTTGGATTGGATATTCTTCGAACTTGTTATTTTATTTCAGTAAAATTTTTAGAATATTGTTAAATTTTAAACTGTATGTCAGTAAAAATGAATGATGACCCCTTAAATTAATCTAAACTAAGAATTTTTTGTATCAAATACATGTGAAGGAATTTATGTAGAAAATATTTTTCATTTTCAGATTGTCTGCTTTATTTATTTATTTATTTTTCAGTATCACAATTTTTAACTATATTTTATCTAATTTTTATTGTGTACATATCTTACTGTATAAATTATTTCTTTTTAAATGCTCTCTTCCCGCAGCATGGTATAACTATAAAATAGTACAGTTCGTTAGTTTTATCTTTGTATGATGTGTAGTATGAATAAATATAAAAAATATATGTAGAGAGAGAGAGAGAGAGAGAGGCTGAAATAAAAATTATAAACACATTTCGTAAAAAAAAACTGCGGACAGGTGTTCCGGGGTTTACTAAAAATCCCTTTTTTAATTCGAAATAGGTGATAAGCTCATCCATCTGATTCATTTAAGTATATTTCGATGGACCTCTGACTCATAAAATTTTTTTACGTAATATATTTTATTGATTCCATTTCGAATCATTGCCGCCGTTTAATCTTCGTGCAGCCTACATTAGAGTGTTTGAGCATCGTGTGAGAGGAAAATTCGTGAAGGGCAATTCCACGAAAAGTGGTCCTAACACACCAAATTTTTTTCCCCCATAATACAAAAACAAACCTTATTTTTTGACAAAAAAATATCTACTCTTTTCGATTCCAGCATCAATTTTAAGATAAAAATTTTCTTTTCTCATATTTTAGCCTTGTTTAATAACATTGAGACAAATTAAAAAAAAATACATTGTTAGTGAAAAAATGTAAAAGATTTTTTTTTACCTAATAATCAATTTTTTTTTTTGGAAAAACTATCAAATATCATGAACGCAGATCCTTTAGTATGATTATATCTCATATTTTTTGTAATAAAGTGTTTCATAAGTTTTTAACCCCTCAAAATATGCAGGTTACTTTTTTTTGGTCACACACGTAAGGCAAAAGAAAGAAAAGTTTCCCCCCAAGGTCTAATTAGGGGACTAAAAGAAAACTATCTCATATTATAAATTAACTTGATACATAACACCTGTAACCTGACTTACATCTTCATCCATTCGGCAGAAACGTTTTAACGAGGCTCTTTAAAAGCTGTCACACACGTAAGACTTTTGAATGGTTTACATTAAGAGTCAGGTCTTTTCATTTAAATGTAAGGGAGAACAAAAAAAAAAAAAAAACAAATATTAACATAAACAATATAACAAAACAAAGAAACAAATTATTTAAGAAATTTCCTGAGAAACCAATTATTTTGGTTTAAATCGAGACATTTTTTGTTAATATTTTCTGATTATATGTAACATGTTTAAAATGAATTTTAAAATTATTACCTATTTAATTCGTATATAACAGAATTATTTTAATTTTCATTCTTCATTTTGTGGATAAATCCTTGCAAAATTTAAGTATTTACTAGCTACGTTGTCCGGTTGTTTGAGAAACTTTCCCAGGAACAAATTCTTTTAATTTAAACTTTTTTGTTAATCTCCTCTGATTACATGTAACATGTTATATAAATAAATTTTAAAATAACCTATACACTGAAGTGACAAAAGTCATGGGATAGCAATATGCAAATTTTCAGATGGCAGTAGCATCGCATAGAACAGGTATAAATGCGCAGTGCTTTTACAGAGCTTTCATTTCTGTTCAAGTTATTCATGTGAAGAGGTTTTAACGTGATGATGACCGCACGACGTGAATTAACAGACTTTGAACGCGGAATGTTAGTTGGAGCTAGACGCATGGGTCATGCCATTTCGGAAATCGTTAGAGAATTCAACATTCCCAGATCCACTGTGTCAAGAGTGTGCCGAGAGTATGAAATTTCAGGCCGGTTTTTAGCACAGAGCAAGATTTCATTCTAGGTTCACGATACACTGCCATCTACCAGAGTTCTTCGAGAAAGAGAAATTAACGATTGGTTCATTTCTAAATTTAAATTTAAAAATCAACCAATCAAAAAATTTAACTCGAATATTGTTTGGATCCATCGCCAATAGCGATACACTGCCATCTACCGGAGTTCTTCCAAAAATTAACGATTGGTTCATTTCTGAATTTAAATTTAAAAATTAACCAATCGAAAAATAACAACGACATCATCGGATTGCCGCAAGGTGGCGTTTAATGTTGAACCCATCTCTACGGTAGCGAAGCAAATGCTATAGGCATTTAGTATTTAGGAGGCGTTGTTATAGGGCAGGCAACCATTCACAGCACAACATCACATTCACACAAGACAAGGACGAAAGTACATCCATTCCCGAGCCGGGATTTGAACTCGGGACCTTCAGACTTCCCTGACCACTAGACAAGGTGGCCAGCATTTATGTATCTGATTCATGAAAATGGCTCGTAGATTCAGGGGTGCCCACGGGGGGGGGGGGTATTTTTAAAACTAATTTATATATTTATTTATTTAAATTATTCCTTAATTTATTTTTTTTTAATTTAAATTGTTTGCTGATTTGTTTTGCATAAAAATTGTTCATTTATTTATTTTTTAAATCAAATTTTTTTTTTTTATTTCGTTATCATAATTTTTTATTTATTTATTTCCTGTGTGTGTGCTTGGAATGTCTGAAAGAGAACAAAAGCGATTCTATTCGCGCATAATTAGCATTTAAAAAAATAATAATAATAAATAAAAAAACAAAAGTCATAATTTTAAAAAATAAATAAATATTTAAAAAAATTAATTTCATAAAAAGAGGGGTAAAAATAAAAAGCACAAGATAATTGGGGAAAATGGGGGAGGGGGGATTTTGCGCCATTGAGCTTGGGGTGGATGGGCACCCCTGCGTAGATTGTTCGTTTTAACGCCTAAAAACTTAGCCTACACTGTTAAAAATTCAGGAAACTTTTATGGTGAATGTTATTGCAAAATGTAGCGTTTACCATACAGAAAATTTTTACAATGAATTGTACTGATCAAAAAATTGCGACTGCAGCGCCAGTCTTGCAAAATTTAAGTATTTACTAGCTACGTTGTCCGGTTGTTTGAGAAACTTTCCCAGGAACAAATTCTTTTAATTTAAACTTTTTTGTTAATCTCCTCTGATTACATGTAACATGTTATATAAATAAATTTTAAAATAACCTATATATATATATAATTCGTATACAAATGAGAATTAATTTCGTCTTCATTCTTTATTTTGTGAACACATGTTTGCAATTTAATTATTTACTAGCGGCGTTGTCCAACAAAATCAGATCTTTCGTTTAGGGCAAAAAATCAAATATTAAACAAGTGGTTCCGTCCGGAACTGAACGAGCCTACTTTCCCGTTTGCCAATTTAAAATTTCAAATTTGGTAAAATATTCATCCGAAAGATAATGGGTACGTGGGGGGTGGGGGGGGGGCAATTCGGAAAGTCAAACATGCGAATGAATTGTCCTCGCCGAGATCTTTCTAACAAAAAAAGTTTGTTCAAATCGGACTGTTTAACTCAAAAGTAATTAGCGGGGGACCAGTTGTTTGAGCGGTTCAAAGTTGAACAAAAAAGTGCTCAAACCAAAATATTAAATGTGAGAATTATTTATCCTCGCCGAGATTATTAGAACAAAAAAAAAAAAAAAAAAATGTTCAAATCGGACTGTTTACTCAAAAGTTGTTAACGGGGGACAGGTTGTTTGAACGGTTCAAAGTTGAACGAAAAATTGTTCAAATCTAAAAGTCAAATGTGAGAATGAGGTCTCCTCGCCGATATCTTTCGAACAAAAAAAAGTTTGTTCAAATCGGACTGCTCACTCAAAAAATATTAGAAGAGGGGGGGGGGCGGGAGGAGGGGGGGTAGAGACAGAAAGACACATATATAATGCTGATAGCTATAATTATCAGTTGTGGTAGTTGAATTGACTTTAAAATGAAGACATGCTGCACGCGGTCACACACGTAAGGCTCTAGTGTCACACACGTAAGGCAAATTAAAAAAATTTTATTGCTACTCCACGAAGTTTAGAAAAAAAAAATATGTGGAATACTTATTTAGTACACTTAGACATATGCACAAAAATCAGTGTTCATTTATCTTTTAAAACTTCATAGGAAATTACAAAATGATATGAGGTACAGCTTATTTTTAGATTTTCCGAATCACACGCGTAAGGCTGTATTTAAAATTTTATAAAAAAATTCAAAATTGTCCTATGAAAAAAAACAACGCCGCATTACAACTTTTGCATATCTTCTGTTACTCCAACAGCAACCACTAAGAAATATATAAAAAATATCGTCCTGGTTTTTATTGTTATTTGCAAAAAAATGGTGTCAAAAAGTCACACACGTAAGGCTGGAATGGCCCTGAAATGCATGTGGGCCATCCCATCGTCACTTGCCGGACGAATCAGACTCAATAATTCATCAGCATTTTTCTACGCTGCAGGAAATAAACTTCTCTTTTTACAGCATAATACTGGCAGCAGAGGTTCCAGTTTAAAACTTTAAAATAAACAGTAATAAACTAAAACTAGCAATTTTACAGCTTATTACTATAAAGCCGCAATTTTACAATTTATTACCACACTTTTACTGTTCATTACCACAAACTTAGCTGTATTATAACTGTAAAAACAACAGCATAGTACTGACAGCAGAGGTTCCAGTTTAAAGTGGTAAAATGCAAACTAAAATGAGCGATTTTACAATTTATCACAGTAAAGCAGCAATTTTTGAATTTTACAGTTTGTTACTCTAAAATCAGCTGTATAATACTGTAAAATTAACATCTATTTTTTACCCTGTGTATATTAGAGTGTCCCAAAAAAATCGAAAGTCGGAATTTTGTAACGCATACGAATTTTGTAACGCAAATGATCAAATAAGCTTTGTGCTGAAATATAACTGAAATTAAAAACCAACGTAAATAAAGTACAAATTAGGTAGAAATTACAGCATGTACTGTGTACATGCTGTACTTTCTACCCAAATTTGTACTTTATTTACGTTGGTTTTTAACTTCATTTGTAAAAAAATGTGGTATATAAAGTGGAAAAGTTTAACTGAAAACTTAAAAAAAACCTTAATTTGGAGTAATTTAAGGGAGAAATAAATATAAAATAAGAGAAAAAAATTATATTTAGCTCTAATTATACACTTTATGCTTCATATTTTTCATCTTGTTAATTTCTTACAATTTATCTTTCGTTGTTTACAAAATGCATAGAAAAAAAGCTATTTTTTGAATAAAATTATGAATTTTAAGCCTCGTTTGGGGCACCTAAATATATTTTTAATTGGATAAATGATTTTTTGGGACATGTTGGGATCTAGGGGAAGCGTTTTTTCAACATGAAATTTTGAATTTCCGAAAAAAGTTTTTTTCCGATTTCGCCTAGTGAAAAAAGGGCTAGTTTGCACTTTCGGACTCAAGTCGGCACGGGTTACCGTTGTTCAAATTGCATGAAACTTTTTTTTAAATTGTTTTGATGTAAAAGGAAAAAAATAAGAGGGTATGCGTTACAAAATTCCGACTTTCGATTTTTTTGGGACACCCTAGTGTACATATCCTAATATTTTAACTAAACCGGAGTAAACACATTTTTTAATGTTTACATTTGATGCAAAGATAATCCTGACGCAGTTATATTTTTATTTCATAATATTTTTTAAATTTAAAATTTAATTTCTTTGTGTGCTTCACGGGCGGGACATACAAAGTCAACCTCTCGTTGCGGGCTTTGTGAATAAGTTCATTTTTTGCTCGATTAATCTAGCAATGACAAAACAAACTGTAGGTTTTGATTGCTGAGGCTTCAGTGTAAATGAAACGTATCTCCTTTGTTGAGAAATAATAATTTAAACCCTCAAAAAAAAAGGTTTTGGGTTGTTCCACGAAAAGTAGCCAATATGTCCCGCAGGTGACGGTTCAAATATTTCATTAAAAGGTAATTGATAATGACGAAATTTTTTTTAAAGAATCACACAAACGTGTGTGATTTCCTAAGCAACAAAATTTTGTTCATTAACCTTTTTAGTACGCTTTTATTAGTTTCACTTGAATGTTTGTTTGTATGTAACTCTGAATAAAAGATAATATTCACGTTCTTTGCAAATATAAAAGTAATATATTTAATACTGTTTTTTACTTCCTTTTACGTAGTAAAGGAAGTATTGTGATCACGAAAAAAATTTCACTCAAATTTCGGATCTAAATTTTGACTTTGCTTACCCCTGAATGAATGTCGCGTAGTTTTTTCGACCTGTTAGCACGTGCATATGTACCTAACAACATACAAACAGCCGAAAAATCAATTTCGACCACCCCCGAGTAAATTACGACGAGTTTTCTCGTGACGTCTGTATGTACGTATGTGCGGATGTATGTGCGTATGTGCGGATGTATGTGCGTATGTGGCTCGCATAACTCAAAAACTATATACCGTAGACACTTCTTGCTTGGTATGTAGGCTCTGAGGGGAGTCTAGTTGTGCACCTCCCCTTGTGATTGCATTCGAATGTTCCCAAAGGGGTCTTTTACCCCTTTTTTGGGGTAAATCAATGTTAATTTCAATACAGACTCAAGTGATATGAATTGGCGCCACCACTTGGCGACATGTCGCCAAGCTTTTGGTCGCCAAGTGTTTGACGCCAACTTGCCGACATATCGCCAAGTTGGCGACACATTTGGCGAAAAAATTATTTTTTGAATTTGGGTTCAACTTGGCGCTATTGGCGATATTTTGCGAAAAATTAACTGAATGGAAATTAAAATCAGCAATATTTAGAAAATTAACCATTGTAAAATATTTTTTGCATTGTTTCGTGGTAGATTAGGGGAGTAAATATTTGAATTGTTACCTTACTCACTCCAAGCACTTTTTTTAAAACTTAAGGCAACTACTAAGAAATGTACACGTAAAAGGAAGTGGTGTGAGGTCCATACCAGATTTTTATACTAAAGGCTAAACTATATTACTTATATTATATATTGATGTATTATTATGAGTGCATCTAAAAGCGTGTTTTTTAGTTTTCTTATCTAAACTAATTTAAAGATTATTTTATTATTATTTTGAATGAAATATAGAAGCGTCACGTGCGGGACCGTGGAATGGCTCATGTCCACTTTCTAATCTTCATTTCTCAGAATTCATTTTATGCCAGTTTTCAAACGAACCCTTGGCGACATTAATGAAGAAATCTCGAAGCTATCTTCGTGTTTATCAGCTGAATCATTCCGATAAAAGTTCGCCAACTTGACTGCTATCTCGTACCCAAATGGCTTTTTGTCTCTGGGACGGATGTGAAAAACCTATTATCATGATCTTGTTCAATTTCAACTTCTTTTAATGTGATATGTGTGCCAGGTAGGGCAGTATGTGTTAGGTGTTTTGTCTTTCGAAGAGATAACTATTTTTACTGTGCCTTAGCCCTTGCTTAGGGGCGGTTACTTATTGCTTTACATTTTTACTGTTTCCACATTTGGAGAAAATTTTGATCACATAAAAATTAATTTTGATGATGCTTACTGAGTTGTTTTGTTTGTCAAGGTCTGCAAGGCAATGATAATATGAGTATTCTATATATACCTAGTTGAAGAAAATTTTTAAAGAAGTTAGGATTAAAAATTGAAAGAAAACAAGGACAAAGTTTGGATAATAGACTCGGACATACCTGCAGATGTCTTTACATCATAAGCTCAGACAATACTGCATTGAAAAAAGGGTTCCTTTTTCCCCCGAAAACATGGGTCTGCACAGGGCCAAATTTCCCAATAGGCAAAGTAGGCAGCTGCCTAGGGCGGCAAATTTTTAGGGGCGGCAAATTTTACTTCAATCTTTTTTTTTTCCCCGATACAGCGACGATGATTCCAAATTATCGGACTTACCACAACAACTACCAACATCGGACTACTAACAACAATAAATCGCCGAAACCACAAAGAATCCAATGTGGCAGACTTCCTTTACTCAGCTTAAGAGCAAGAATCTGAGAGAGTGTCACGCCTGTGATTCATGACATCTCAGATTTTTTCCAAAAAATTACCAAATGTATAGTATGTTATTGAAAGATCAAATCCAGAATGTTTTGTTCTAAAGTTGAGTTGTTTAGTTTTTATGGGTCCCTAAAGGTGAAGGTGCGGCATCAAAAATTAAGCGGATTTTGAAGATATGGAAGTTGCTGTGAGCCAAAACTCTCACAAGGAACTGTTAAACTCCTTCTTTTGTATATGGAATATAGAAGGTTGAAACTTTACAAAATGAATGTTAAATTTGTGGTAAGTTGTTGCCGTTCGGTCAGTATCGGTAAAATATGACATTTTTCATATTTCGGCCTTACGCAACTAAAAGCACGTTGAACTTTCCCCGGTTATTTATACATTATTTTAAAGTGCTTACACTGGTCTTTCAAACGACACTACTTTTGCCGTGGCAACTGAAATGTACGAGCTGTTTTTGGACCTCAAAAATGCTGAAAAACGTCAAAAATGCCTTGTTTTGAGGGCCTTCACTGACCTTACGGCAGCAACTTACCACAAATTTAACATTTTTGTGAAGTTTCAACCTTCTATATTCCATATACAAAAAGAAAGTTGGAGTTTAATAGTTCCTGGTAAGCGTTTTGGCTCACAGCAACTTCCATGTCTTGAAAATCCTCTTAATTTTTGATGCCGCACCTTCACCTTTAGGGACCCATAAAAACTAAACAACTCAACTTTAAAACAAAACATTCTGGAATTGGTCTTTCAATAAGATAATAAACATTTGGCAATTTTTGGGAGAAAATCTGAGAGGTCATGAATCACCCCATAATGCTAGGCGTGACAGTTTCTCAGATTCTTGCTCTTAACGATGAAAAATATTACATTTGCTTTGAAATACTGCAGACTGACTTTTTCGCGCAAGCCATCATCATGTAGTTCACAGTTCAATTATTTTTACTGTGCCCACTTTAAAATATTTGTTTGAATTTCAATATGTATTGTTTTCTTTTTCATTATAAGTTTCCTTTCAAAACGCAAGAATTGGATTGTTACAATTTATGTATTGCATTTGAATGTTAATTAAAAAAGCATTAACAAGATAACGCATTAACAACCTACATTCTGGCTTAGCGTTAATCTTTAAAGATTTTTTGCTTACATTGAGTATTTTTTTTATTATAAAAAACGTTTTTATGTCCTCATACTTTTGTAAACGAAAAAATGAACCGAGCTCTGTCTTTGTGAATTTTAACTTGTAACCTTTATCTTTGCCTCATGAAAAATTTTAAAATAGGTGGCCCTCAATACTATTTAGACCCTTAATACTGAAACGCAAAAACTAATTGTTGAAAACTAAAAGTATTTTAATTCACCAAATTTTTGAAAGGAACAAAAAATAATAACATAATTTCTCCAAGTTTCTTACAGATTTAAAGCTTCCGTAGAGATTCCAATCATCTTATAGATTGCCTGGAAAATTAGTAATAATAATACTTAAAATATCTATCTATCTATAGCTATCGATCTATCTATCTATCGATATATATATATATATATATATATATATATATATATATATATATATATATATATATATATATATATATATATATATATATATATATATATATATATATATATGAGGAGGAAGGCGGCAGATTTACGTCTGCCTAGGGGCGGCAAAGAGCTAAATTCGGCCCTGGGTCTGCAGTATTTTGAAAATTATTTCTTTTAACGTTGTTAATGTGTTTTTAATGAAAGAAATTTTTGGCTTTCTAATTCTCATTGAAATAAAAAAAAAAAATAAAAAAAACACATTTAATATGAAAAAGGGTTAATTTTTTATTTCCAGAATTTTATCATTGCAATTTTAACTGTACGCTATTTAGATAACAAATTTCGAATTTATATTTTCATGACACTAAATGTCCATACAATTAGTTCTCCAATATCCAGTTAACTTAATAGAGCATCACAAATTATATCCACTGCAGAGAAATTTTCATTGCGTACGAAGAAGGTAGAAAGCTGTTCATTGCAACATGACCCCCCCCCCTTGCAAAATTTTCTGATTCCGCCCCTGCTCTTCAAGCATCATTGTATCGAACCATCAAGTTTTGTTTTTCACTGTGGCTTGTAGAACAACCTTTCAAAAAAAAAAAAATCGAAGCGAATTTTTAATTAAAAAGAAATCGAACGCGATGTAGGAGAGAAACAACTGATCTCCCGAAATCTCCCGCAACAACAAACCCGGTTGACCTTTCCCGTTTGCTCAGGGCGGGACCTCCGGTTGCCCCGGCGACCGACGTCATCATCCCGCGTGACGTCACCGGGCCCGTGTGACGTATCCCCTCCCGAATCACGTGCTCCACGGAAAGATTATACATTGTTGCGAGAGAGGGATGCGATGTATGCGCCTCTACACTCGGGGCCGAGTTTTATTGTCTGCATTCCGACGCATGGCGCCTAGCAACGCGATAC
>JAXGGA010021405.1:0-16635 GCA_038373865.1 Uloborus plumipes | reverse complement strand
TGGGTCTTCAACCGAAAGAAGAGCGGTTTAAAGCAATTAAAATAATGGAATGATCTTGGCGAATTGTTATTTTGTGACTTCATAAGCTAGTGTTTCAGATTGACTTATTTATAAAATCAATTTTCAAAAATATTAGCTCTTTAAACTCTTCTCTGTGTCATCTCCCTTTCACTAAAATCATCATCTAAAAAGAATGTCTAGTAAGCAACGAAATTCTTCCAAAGATCCTCACATTGCTCGTTTTTAATCAGAAAACAAAAAGACTTACTAACACGGAAAATTGGGAAAACATTCTTCGAGTATAAACTGATCATAAATGTACATATGTATTGTATAAATATAAGTGTAATATGCAAGCATAAAAAAGCTTTCTTGGCACAAAGCACAATGGGGTTCTTTTTGAGTCTCTAAAATATAAATTCACAAATGCAACAAAATATTTGTTATTGTGTATTGAATTTTAATTTTACTCGTGAGCATATGTACTGTTTGAAAATTAAATTTCAAATATATACTTTCTGCAATAACTGATTTTAACCTGCTTGCATTTCCCTAAGATACATTTATAAGAATTTTGTTTCATATTTATAGCAGCGCAGGAGAATTGGTGGTAGAATTAATTTTACATTTTTGCTTAAAATAATAGTCATATGTGATGCTATATTTTACTCATAAATAAATAAATAAGAATAAAAAAACATAAGAGATTAAAATTAAAAGTAATAAATAAATTAAAAGAAAAAAATTGAAAAATTCAGAAAAAAGTTGTAAAAAACTTTTTGCCTAGGCGGGGGATTGAAAGATATTGTCCCATTTAAAGAGAAACATTTATTGATTTTTTACGTCTTAACTGATTCTTCGCACTATAGCGAATGGAAATTATTATTTATTTTTTTTTGGACCATCCAAATTTGAAGCCTTATTGGACTTTCTGCTAAAATTTCAAGTAAAAACGTTGATAAAACTTTGATTAAGTTTCGCCGTTTCTTTTAGGTGGAGCCATTCCAAATCTTCTGCAAGAAGTCCAAGTGCCCATCATGACAAATGCAAAATGCGTAGAAATGTTTAAAGAGGCTGGTCATACAAAATTAATCAAAGATTCCTTCGTTTGTGCTGGTTACCAAGCGGGAGGAAAAGATTCTTGCGAGGTAAATACAAAAATACAAACAGTTCTTATTTTTTACTTTCAATTTTCATAATTTCAAAAATGGCGCCTTTTATCGAGAATACGCCAAGAAACAAATCATTGCCTTTTTGATATGTTTATCAAGTTCTATGCTGGCTATCTTATCTAGTAGTCAAAGAAGTCTGGCTGCAGATGTTGAGGTTCCGAATTCGAACCCCGTCTTGGACATGGATGTACTTTTTCTATACCAACCTTGTCCTTTCTCTGTGTGAATGTGTCGTTTGCACCGATGAATGGTTGCCTACACTATAGGCGGGTCCTGATGGCATTGGTGTACTGTGCAAGTCGGACTTCATACCAAATTATTACATTTACTGGCTGCGTGGCCCGGCGTTGCACGGGCTGTAATGTAATGAAGGCAGTTTGAGAAAACTACTCGCCACCAAGGCGGCTCGCCTTTAAAGTAATGAGGAAAGTTTCAATAAACTACTCCCCGCTAAAGCGGCTCGCTAAAAAGCTTTCTTGCATCAAAGAATCAATCGAATTATTTGCACATGCTTCCTCAAAAATAAAGACGATGTCAAGTAGCGCATACTTAGCACTCTCCCTAAATAACAAATAAAATTCCTTTCCAAAAACAATTATTTCCAAACCGCTTTCTTCCTGTAAAATTAATTGCAAAATTCTAAACGAAAAAGTTCTTTTAATATTTGGATCGCAGCCAAAAAAAGTCCCTTCTAAAAACAGCAATTGCAATTTTATTTAAAAACACATTTTCAAAATGGTACCAGAGAAAAAATATGTCATTAATAATTAGAATAAAAACAATTGTTAGAACTTTGTTATAACACGTATTCAAAATGACAATGAAAAAAATAACACTCTTTCATTTTAAAAAGTTCAACTTAATTAACGTTTTAATTTAAAATCGCAACGGAAAGAAATAAATATCTTGGAATTTTAAATAGTTCAATAATTTAATTAACGTTTTAATTCAAAATGGCAACGGTAAGAAATAAATGTCTTGGAAGTTTAATCATTTATTAGGCTTAATCGCTTTAAATTTGACTACTTATTAATTGATATCTGCGCTAATTAAAATCGTATAATTATATAAATTGAAACTAATGAAGCCTGAAAAATTACCTATCTATCGGTACCTGGTTCGACTTTCAGTTCATTGGCGTTCAGGAGAAAGAAGCGTGACATAGATAGATAGTTAGAAAGAAAGATAGATACTCGGTTTTTAATATAAGTAGATTATTAATGACACCATAGTTTAATCTATGTTTTAAATTAGTATGTTAGACATGTACAAGTTTATCCTCAACAGCGTTTGATGCAAAGCTAGACAAAGGATGATTAAAGGATATTTAACGCCAAGTCCGGAATAGACTTACACATTTCTTATGCATGGAAAGATTCCCCACAAAGATGATCATTTCTTGAATTAAAGAATCAGAGTCATGGGAAGTTCGTAGACATAGTTCGTTTTCAATAAACTTCAGAAAATGAGAACTATGAGTAAATAATAAGAATTATGCATTTAAGAACTGTAGATGATTGGAATATAAAATATGTCCTACATTGTAAAAAATGAATGTTGTTTTTACAGTATAATACAGCAAATTTTTATAGTAATTAACTGTAAAAATTGCTAATTTTACAGTAATAAACTGTAAAATTGCTAACTTACAGTAATAGACTGTAAGATTTCTATTTTTACAGTTGATTACCGTGTATTTTTAACAGGAGGTTTTAAACAGGAACCTCTGCTGCCAGTATTATACTGTTGTTTTTATAGTATAATACAACTAAATTTTACTATAATAAACTGTAAAATTGCTAGTTTTACAGTTTATTACTGTGCATTTTACAGTTTTAAATTGGAACCTCGGCTACCAGTATTATACTGTAAAAACAATAGTGCAGTGCGTGCATTTTTAAACCGATTCGAAACTTCCCAATGAATGAAAATTTAATTGAACCTCTTGTTGTGTTATTTTCGGCTATAGTGATAGTGCTCAAAAGTTTTGAATCCTATGGAATGGACCTGTCCGAATTTTGGAATGTTAATGATTTCATTTTCAATTTTTTAATACACTCGATTTTTTCCTTAGGGGGATTCTGGAGGACCATTGATGGTTGAAAGAGAAAGTGGTCAGTGGGTCCTGGTTGGAACAGTGTCCCACGGAATACGCTGCGCAGACCCTAACTTGCCAGGTGTCTACATGAAAATATCTGCTTTTAGAAATTGGATTGATAAAATTATTAAATAATAAAGAACCAAAAATATCTCTCTTTATACACTGGACTGAAAAAATAATTAATTCGAAAATATTACATGTTCCGAGATAGTTTTAAAAGTAAAACAGTTTTTCCACAATTACCGATGATTGATACATTAAAAGGAAATTCATGACAAAGGCTAGCATTTAAATCGTAGCATATGATCTTAAATAGAAGTTATATTTTTAAAGCATCATTAACGCGTTTAAAAATGATTTTCTGTGTACTTTGATAAATAATAAAGATTTGTGGTTTTGAATTTTTCTCATTGATTAATTTTTCTGACTGCTTAATCAAGTAAGGTAGAAATGCATTATTCCACTTTTCTGCTTTTTTCATCTTTCTCATATTTTTACGGGAAGTAATCTGAAAACACAAGTACTTTATCTTAAGAGATACCATTATATTAAGTGAGTGTCGGGATAAAAATTGGGTGTATACATTCAGGTACGCCTCAAGAATGGTAGGCCGCGTCGTGCAAAGGCCCTTTAAACGCATTTATGCCGACGCACTCGGTTATAAAAGTAGGCCGTTACTCGGAGTGAGTATTTATAGAATAATGTAATATAGAACAAAACGTATGATTTGCATTTAACTTTTTTTTCAATACATTTTTTCTTTTTTTATAATCTACACTTGAAGGTATTTATTGAATAACTACAAATGCGTTTTTATATATAAAAAACACACACACACACACACTTTCTCATAGTGAAAAGAAATAATTGAAAAAAAAAACCTGAATAATCATATACTAATAAGATGGTATACTAAATAAACTTCTTGATACTATCATCTTACAATTAGGAACGAATATTACAATATTTAATATTTTAGTGCATTTGAAAAGTTAAGGATTAAGCGTGCTCAAATGTGCACACTTGTGAAGCTTTCAGTTCTATAAAAATCAGTCTCGAAGCATTTTAGATATATTATACATTTCAATGTATAAAAAAGATGAATTGGTAGTCAGAAAATAATGACATAAATAAAATAAAGAATACAAAATACATAAACATGCAAAAATATATAACCATACATACTATAATAACAAATAAATGATTTATTTATTGTTACATGAATTATAGATACTATAAATGAGAAAAATGTGCTTTTGTTTCTCTGATATGCAATTTTTAATCATACGGTTCCAAAATGATCCGACCACAGTTTTTAGTAAACTTCGTTTCGACAAGAAGAGTTTTGTTTTAATAGAAACAAAAAATAATATGAACTAGCTGTGTGGCCCGGCGTTGCACGGGCTTTAATGTAGTTAAGGCAGTGTGAGAAAACTACTCGCCGCCAAGGCGGCTCGCCTTTAAAATAGCGAGGAAAGTTTAATCATCCTACTCGCCGTCAAGGCGGCTCGCCTTTACAGTAGCGAGGAAAGTTTCGACAAACTACTCCCCGCTAAAGCGTCTTTCTCTTAAAAGTTTTCCTGCATCAAAAAGTCAATCGAATTATTTGCACATGCTTCCTCAGAAATAAAGACGATGTCTAGTAGTGCATACTTAGCACTCTTCCTAAAGAAAAAATAAAATTCCTTACCAAAAACAATTATTTCCAAAACGCTTTCTTCCTGTTAAATTAATTGCAAAATTTTAAATGAAAAAGTTGTTTTAATATTTGGATCGTAGCCAAAAAAAAATCCCTGCTAAAAACAGCAGTTGCAACTTTATTTAAAAACACATTTTCAAAATGGTACCAGAGAAAAAAAATATCAGTTATTAATTGGAATAAAAACAAGTGTTAGAACTTTGTTGTAACACGTATTCAAAATGACAACGGAAAGAAATAACCCTCTTTAATTTTAAAAAGTTCAATAATTTAATTAACGCTTTAATTTAAAATGACAACGGAAAGAAATAACGCTCTTTAATTTTAAAAAGTTCAATAATTTAATTAACGTTTTAATTTGAAATGGCAACGGTAAGAAATAAATGTCTTAGAATTTAAAATAGTTTAATAATTTGATTAACGCTTCAATTTAAAATGGCTGCGGAAAGAAATAAAAATATTGGAATTTTAAATAGTTCAATAATTTGATTAACGTTTTAATTCAAAATGGCAACGGTAAGAAATAAAAGTCTTGGAATTTTTAATAATTCAACAATTTAATTAACGTTTTAATTTAAAATGGCAACGGAAAGAAATAAATGTCTTAGAATTTTAAAAGTGCAAAGAATTTAATTAACGTTTTAATTAATATCTCAGCTAATTAACGTCATACAATTACACGGTTGGTCTTATTGTCTTCTTTAGAAAATTTCAAATCGAATGGTATTATGTTTAATTCTTTACGCTTAACGGTTTTTGAGGAGTTCAAGCTTCAGACGGACAGACAGACGCGGACAGATTTTAATGGTAGTAATTGTAAAATATGAAAACTAGTACATTCATGCTAGGTTTTTAGCTTTACCACTTTACCATTAATAATTAGGTTCAAAATTTAAGAGAATTGAAAGCAGACTATAAGTTAAAGGATAAATAAAAAATCCCTGCATGTACAGGAGGACACGCACACGTACGTATTTCTTGCAAGAAACAACTAAAAACTATAAGAAAAAGAAAAATAAAATTTTCAACTCGCCGACAGAGTGGTATAGTGGTTAATAGTGGTGGCTCCAGTCGGTGGATTTTCATGATGCAGAAAATCGACAGCGCTCATGTCGTATGATTATGCGGCATGTAAGAGATCTCTCGAGTACTTGTTTGGCTTATAGTATCTCGTGGCAAAATTAAATTCCTAGCGCAGTTTCGCATCGAATAGAGCCCAGGTGCCTCTATCTAGTGGGGAAACTGGGCGTCAAGAATACTTGTGGCAATGGTATCCCGCCGATGGTGGTGCCACATGAAAGAGTGGATGCCGCTTTGGGGAATGCACTAGGTCTGCAAATGGCAAGAAGCTAAACGCAGCCCCATTTGAAACAAACAAACATTTTCAACTCTAGGTATTCGAAGCCTGATAGCAAAAGTTTTGACATCATTGACAAAGATGCGAACATTGTTAGCAATCTGGATAATATACAAACACATAAACGAAATGATTTTGTTACCTGAAGAGTGATGATATAAATATATTGAAAATGAAATATAATATTAAAAATATCATGAAACATTTCACACAAATTCATAGTCAGTAGAAATTCTTTATAATTGCTAAATACCAACTTTTCATAAAGTTAATATTTATACAAAATCCTTTTGAGTGTCATCAAATGTGTGTGTGCATGTGTGCTTCGCTACCTCTTATTGACACTACTAAGTACACATCTGAAGCCGTTACAGTGAAAAACATGAACTATTGATATACACCAAATAGTTATTCAAAATGGTGATTCTCGATACATTTTCAATTAAAAAGAAATCTAATTTGTATGGGTGTATTTAAAATATAGCGAAATAATGAAACATTTTTCTCTAGTTTTCTGCATAGCAAAAATTGGGATTATAGCAATTCGTATAATTTTGAAATACCATAAAAATTTTTACTTTAAATATCAACGTTATTTCGAGTTTAATAACTATTCTGATATGCCAATGCGTTTTAAAATAGATAATATTTTATCATATCAAAATCAACACTACTCTGAATTAAAGATGACTAACTATTCTAACTTTTTACGTCTGTATAAACATGACTGTCTCACATGATTGTCTGAGGTCTTTTCAAAAAAAAAAAAAAAAAAAAGAAATACTTACAATACCTACAGATACGATAAAATGCATTACAATGAAATATCTAAAACAAATACATTGCTCTAAGTTCCTTTTATTTTATGAACAAATGGCAAAAGTAAAAGGGGAAAACCAAGTTATTATTCATGAGTCTTTACTTTCCGAAACGAAAATGTTGACCGAAATAATTGTCTGTTACATGAAAATAGTATGTGGTAAGTAAATATACAAATGCATTGACTGTATTTTTATGTATGATCTGTCAATTGCCAGGAAAACGTGCTAAAAATCATGAAAAAGACATGCTACTTATTATACTACATTCACCAGAATGCACTGGAAAAAAAACCTGAATTTTCAGGAACATTTTTACTGATTTACAGGAAATTTCCGTTTTCGTTTCAAAACATAACTTTTCCTTAAAAAAACGGAAATATTCCGTGAATTACCAAGTTGGAAAAAAAACGGAATTTACCCGGTTTTGTGGTTGAAATACCGAACGAGGAAGTTAGAGACCGCCTGAAGAGACTTGGCGCGTGCGCAGATACGATGGAGTTTTCGGCAGCATAAATGATTCATAACTGAATCAAAGTGCACAGCAAAAGAAACGCAAAGTCATCGAGAATTAATATGCATGTTTAAGCTTCTGTGAAAACGACTTGTATTATTCGCATTAGCATGGAAAAGAGGACATCTGTGTCTCGTCGTTTGGATAGTTACTTTACAAAAAACATCACATTCGAATGTTATTTAATCGTATTCCTCAGGACGTTATTATGTGTGCCATTTTGTTTCAATTTGAAAATGCTTCGAAGAACAGCGTTGAATAAGAATTATTCCAGGATTCTGCGTAGTTAATCAAATTGACTGAAAAAATAATTTGGATCTTTTCATGTGATTATGCGGTATGCATGTGATTATGAGCGTTTTCCTTGCTCAACATTTTTAAGAAGACTTCGTTTATCGCAATGGATAGAATCAAAATGGGCAACAAAAGGGCGTGTTAGTATATTTTAAAATCTACTCGCTCTATTGTTGCCTTTTTTGAGCAACTTTTATTGCAAATAGGAGGTAAGAATTTTTATTTTTGTTACTGCTATTTTTATTTTAATCTGAGTCCAGACTTAACAGTTAGTTATTTCATGATGTAAACCAATTGTGCATTTTAGGAGTTGCATGTATAAACTTACTGGTGCTGAGGGTTAGTAAAATTTAGTGAAATGATTTTTGTAATTTTATATCAGGATTTAAAAGCTTAGTCTCAAAACTTAGCTTTTTTACTTTATGACTTTACTTCGTTAATGTGACGAAATTAATGTTGTCAAAACTACGAAAATGATTGTCAATTTGACGATACTAGGATAAAGAAATATTTCGCTACATTTGACGAAATTCATCCCCAAAAATGACGAAATGTTCGCTCGGGGTATATTCTTGGAAGTGATTTCATCAAAAACAAAGAAAATATCGTTAATTTTGAGAGTGCATTTCTGAAAGTGTTGATCACTATGAACACCATAACGTAAATATATATGAAAATAGAGGAAATCAGTAACAATACAGGATTTTTTTTTTTTAAGGAACCACGAATGTTTCAAATTCAGAAAGGAAAAAAAGAACTTTCGGAAGAACTTAATTTTTATTCAAACATAAGAGAAAATATTTTTAAAAGAATGCACCTTGTTAATACTTTTTAATTTTTTGAAGTTATGCGCTCAGAAATACTATGCATTGATCATTCCATCTTCAAAATATTTGAGTATTTTATGCGAGATTGATGTAATCTTTTCAAAAAAAAAAAAATCATGTTATTTTAATGAACTAAAATTTTTAATAAAAAAAAGCCAATTCTTGCATTGCTTTAGTATTTTTTTTTAAAGGCAAGATGTTTAAGAGTTTGAAGTATGAGCGGACATTTTCAAACTTTTTCTAAAAAACAAAATTCGTGAGAGTTTTAAGTTTACATTTTTGCTCATCATTTTGTCTTATATATATATAATTTTCCGGTGAGCTAGTTTACGCTCCTTTTTTAATTGCTCTATTTTTCTGTTTCTCATTTTCCCATATTTTAATCACCCACATTTTTACGTTATAGGCTTATACCTATACGCTTATACTTATATATGCAAGATGGAAAATTATTTAAATTTTGCAAAATAAACAAGCGCTTTTATAGCAGCTTAATATTAATAGCAAATTATATATGAAAGTTCAATAAATTAGTCCTTTAAGTGGCGCAAAATGTGTAGATTGGAAAAAGCAACAAATGAACAAATTGAAATTTTAAGAAACTTTAGAGAAACATTTGAAAATTTGCGAAACAATATAAACATATAAAAAGAACAAACGAAAAAGATAAGGCAGCACATTACCCATGTTTGTTCTTTTTATATGTTTATATTGTTTCGCAAATTTTCAAATGTTTCTTAAAATTTCAATTTGTGCATTTGTTGTTCTACACAATCTACGCATTTTGCGACACTTAAAGGACTAATTTATTGAACTTCCATATATAATTTGCTATTAATATCAAGCTGCTATAAAAGCGCTTGTTAATTTGCAAAATTTAAATAATTTTCCATCTTGCATGTATATATATAAGTCAAAGCGTATAGGTATAAGCCTATAACGTATAAGCGGGGATAATAAGAACCGAAAAAATGAAGAACGGAGAATTACGAAACGAAAAAATGACGAACGGAGCTTCTGCAAAATCACGGAAATATAATTAACGAAACGGAAACACTCCGGCAACTCAGCTGCCGTGTATTTTTTCGTTATTTTCAGGACATTTTTTAACAGTGTATACGAAGTAAGGAATAGCAATTTGTTGCGCCTCCTATGCTTAACCCATTGTATTCCAAGCATTGAAATTTTGTAAAATGCTTGATTATTTTTATTAAAATATGCTTGAACTACATTCACTAAGACACAAAAATAGTTTCTTGCATGAATAATAATATTTTATTACCAAAATAAAATGTTGCGTGTACGCATCATTGTCTGAATGGTTGTGCACACTATATTTATTTAAACCATTGTATACAAGTAAAATTTACATTTTTGAAAGGAAAATTTCAAAACTTTTGGAATGTAAATGTACTTGGCATTTGGGGCACAAATAAATCGTTTGGGTTTTTACGCACTTCGCATCGCGCGTCTATGTCTTTCTCTTCATTTATTGTACGTCTGATTCCATCAGTAAGCATTTCTTTCAGCAGAGTTGTCGTTTATGGCCTATCTTTCTTAAGCTTATGTACTATAGACATGCCATTATAGTATTTCCATCACCACATTTAGAAGAAAAACGCTTATGTATGTAAAAGCATTACATGTTTTTATTCGTGTTTGAATTTTTATTCGAGTTTCAAAAAATTACTGCTCATATTATTGCATCAGTATCTGAAAAAGTATTTTTATTTGTTGTTAGTGTTTTCACTCATAAATTTTCTAGAAGTTCTCATTTTTCTACATTTTGATTTTTTAGTAAACTTCACTATATAAAAAATAGTTTTTAAATATTAGTATTGTGGACATAGAAATACTTCAGAATACGTTTTGTTCCTGTTTTTGATCGGTATTTCTCACAATCAATTTTCCCCGCTGTTTCAACTCATGTATTTCTACTTTTTTTTAAGAATCATGTTTTGAATAACTACACTGTAAAAAAAAATCCGTCAAATTTACGGAAAAAAACTGGCAGCCTGGCTGCCAGTTTTTTTCCGTTTATTTAACAGAAATCTTCCGTAATTTTTTAACAGACTCTCCGTTTTTTAACGGAATATCTCTGTAATTGCAACAGTTTTTAACCGTTTTTATAACAGGTTGATTTCATCACTTTACGGAGAAAATCTGTTAAAAAAACGGTTAAAAACTGTTGCAATTACAGAGATGTTCCGTTAAAAAATGGAGAGTCTGTTAAAAAATTACGGAAGATTTCTGTTAAATAAACGGATAAAAACTGGCAGCCTAGGCTGCCAGTTTTTTTCCGTAAATTTGACGGATTTTTTTTTTTTCCCGTAAGTTTGATGGATTTTTTTTTGCAGTGTACGAACCAGAAACAGGTGGATGCAAAAAAAAAAAAGCAAATTTAATACACAACGAAGATTTTTCCCAATTTCTCAGTTTTTAAGATAGGTTTAAAGGGGTTGTTGACATTATGCTGCCTGCCAGTCCATGGCTACCTGCGATCTTAAAGCGGCTATCCAGACGGGCGAAAAAGAGCGTACAAGCAGAACTTACATTTTCTGCCACGTCAGTCATTTGGCGCTGATCTCCTAGGGTTCGGTGAGACTTTTTAAAGGGAAAGGTATAGTAATAACATGCGTGTAAAGACTTGATTTCTAGGAGTAAAACTGTTTCAGTCTTGATGAAAAAAAAAACAAACATCAAAATACATAGTGTTGTTATGTGTTCACAGTTTAAAACATTTATAAAGCACATGAAACAATTAAAAGATTGTTTAAAAGTCATAACACATGCAGTCTTCGAAACTACATTTACGTGAAACATTACGTTTACATCTGATTTAGAAGATAGCTTTATATATGCGAGAGACAATCATTTATTTAAAGGATTGCATTTTCCTCACTTCCGGTTTAACCAGAGTTGCAAAAAAGAAAGCTGATTCTTCTAAAATTACATTTATAGAAGCGCCGAAGAAAACGTAAAAGTTTAATTAAAATGCAGTTAGATGCAGGCCCGTCCTTCCGAATTGGGAGAGGGGGGTCAATTAAAGTACAGTTTTGTATTTTAATTGACCTCCTCCCCCGGATGGGGGGGGGGAATTCCGAATTAGGGGAGGGGGCTTAGAGGGGGGGTCAATTAAAATACAGTTTTGTATTTTAATTGACCCCCCTCCCCGGATGGGAGGGAAATTCCGAATTGGGGGAGGGGGATTCAGATGTTTTTAAATTTACGAACTGAAATGAGGGGTCAATTAAAATACAGTTTTGTATTTTAATTGACCCCCTCCCCCGGATGGGGGAAATTCGGAATTGGGGGAGGGGGGTCAGAGGGGGTCAATTAAAATATAGTTTTGTATTTCAAATACCCCCTACCCAGAATGGGGTAAATTTCGAATTGGGGGAGGGGGTCAGAGGGGAGGGGGTCAATTAAAATACAGTTTTGTATTTTAATTGATCCCCTCCTCCGAATGGGGGGGAATTCGGAATTGGGGGAGGGGGTCAGAGGGGGTCAATTAAAATACAGTTTTGTATTTCAAAACCCCCCCTCCCCCGAATGGGGGGAAATTTCGAATTTGGGGAGGGGGGTCAGAGAGGGGTCAATTAAAATACAGTTTTGTATTTCAAAACCACCCCTCCCCGAATGGGGGAAAATTCCGAATTAGGGGAGGGGGGTCAGAGGGGGGTCAGTTAAAATACAGTTTTGTATTTTAATTGACCCCCCCTCCCCCGGATGGGAGGGAAATTCCGAATTTGGGGAGGGGGATCAGAGGGGGGTCAATTAAAATACAGTTTTGTATTTTAATTGACCCCTCTCCCGAATGGGGGGAAATTCGGAATTGGGGGAGGGGGGTCAGAGGGGTCAATTAAAATACAGTTTTGTATTTCAAAAACCCCCTCCCCAGAATGGGGGGGAAATTTCGAATTGGGGGAGGGGGTCAGAGGGGGGGCAATTAAAATACAGTTTTGTATTTTAATTGATCCCCTCCCCCGAATGGGGGGGGGAATTCGGAATTGGGGGAGGTTTTCAGAGGGGAGTCAATTAAAATACAGTTTTGTATTTTAATTGACCCCCCCCTCCCCCGGATGGGAGGGAAATTCCGAATTGGGGGAGGGGGGTCAGAGGGGAGTAAATTAAAATACAGTTTTGTATTTTAATTGACCCCCTCCCCAAAGTTGGCGGGAAATTTCGAATTGGGGAGAGGGTTCAGAGGGGGGTCAATTAAAATACAGCTTTGTATTTTAAGTACCTCTCTCCCACGAATGGGGGGGAATTCCGAATTGGGGGAGAGGGGGCAATTAAAATACAGTTTTGTATTTTAATTGGCGCCCCCTCCCCCGAATGGGGGGGATTCCGAATTGGGGGAGCGGGGTCAGAGGGAGGGTCAATTAAAATACAGTTTTGTATTTTAATTGACCCCCTCCCCCGAATGGGGGGAATTTGGAATTGGGGAGTGTGCTCAGAGGGGGGTCAATTAAAATACAGTTTTGTATTAAAAAACCCCCTCCCCAGAATAGGGGGGAAATTTCGAATTGGGGGAGGTGGTCAGAGGGGGGTCAATTAAAATACAGTTTTGTATTTTAATTGATCCCCTCCCCCGAATGGGGAAAATTCGGAATTGGGGGAGGGGGGTCAGAGGGGGTCAATTAAAATACAGTTTTGTATTTCAAAACCCCCCCTCCCCAGAATGGGGGGAAATTTCGAATTGGGGGAGGGGAGTCAGAGGGGGGTCAATTGAAATAGTTTTGTATTTTAATTGACCCCCTCCCCCGAATGGGGGGAATTCCGAATTGGGGGAGGGGGTGGTCAATTAAAATAGTTCTGTATTTTAATTGACCCCCCTCTGACCCCCCTCCCCCAATTCGAAATCCCCCCATTCGGGGGAGGGGGTCAATTAAAATACAAAACTGTTTTTTAATTGACCCCCCTCTGACCCCCTTCCCCCAATTCCGAATTCCCCCCATTCGGGGGAGGGGGGTCAATTAAAACACAAAACTGTATTTTAATTGACCCCCATCTGACCGCCCTCCCCCCCAATTCCGAATTCCCCCCCATTCTGGGGAGGGGGTCAATTAAAATACAAAACTATTTTAATTGACCCCCCTCTGACCCGCTCCCCTAATTCGGAATCAACCCCCAATTCGGGGGGGGCAAGTAAAATACAAAACTGTATTTTAATTGACCCCCTTTGACCCCTCCCCCAACTCGGAATCCCCTCCCAATTCGGAATTCCCCCCCCAATTCGGGGGAGGGGTCAATTAAAATACAAAACTGTGTTTTAATTGACCCCCCTCTGACCCCCTCCCCCAATTCGGAATTTCCCTCGCATTCGGGGAGGGAGGTAATTGAAATACAAAACTGTATTTTAATTGACCCCCTCTAACCCCCTCCCCTAATTCCGAATTCCCCCCCCATTCTGGGAAGGGGGTCAATTAAAATACAAAAGTGTATTTTAATTGACCCCCCTCTGACCCGCTCCCCCAATTCGGAATCAACCCCCAATCCGGGGGGGGGTCAATTAAAATACAAAACTGCATTTTAATTGACCCCCCCTCTTACCCCCTCCCCAATTCGGAATTCCCCCCAATTCGGGGGAGGGGGTCAATTTAAATACAAAACTGTGTTTTAATTGACCCCCCTCTGACCCCCTCTCCCAATTCGGAATCCCCCATTCGGAGGAGGGGGTGTCAATTAAAATACAAAAATGTATTTTAATTGACCCCCCCTCTGACCCCCTCCTTCAATTCGGAATCCCCCCCATTCGGAGGAGGGGGGTCAATTACAATACAAAACTGTATTTTAATTGACCTTCTCTCTGACCCCCTCCCCCACTTCGGAATCCCCCCCATTCGGGGAGGGGGTCAATTAAAATACAAAACTGTATTTTAATTGACCCTCCCTCCCCAATTCGAAATTCCCCCATTCGGGGGAGGGAGGTAATTGAAATACAAAACTGTATTTTAATTGACCCCCCTCTGACCCCTCCTCCCCAATTCCGAATTCCCCCATTCGGGGAGGGGGTCAATTAAAATACAAAACTGTATTTTAATTGACCCCCCTCTGACCCCCCTCCCCCCAATTCCGAATTCCCCCCATTCTGGGAGGGGGGTCAATTAAAATACAAAAGTATTTTAATTGACCCCCCTCTGACCCGCTCCCCCAATTCGGATACAACCCCCAATTCGGGGGGGGTCAATTAAAATACAAAACTGTATTTGAAGTGACCCCCCCCCTCTGACCCCCTCCCCCAATTCGGAATCCCCCCCATTCGGAGGATGGGGAGTCAATTAAAATACAAAAGTTTATTTAATTGACCCCCCTCTGACCCCCTCCTTCAATTCGGAATTAAAATACAAAAAAAAGTGCCTGCGAAAAGAATGAAAATGATTTTCGTCAATACTTTGCAAAAGACACTCTAAAACAACATTCAGAAAAAAAAAAAAGAACACATGAAATTAATGTGTAATCGAGTATCGTGGGATGTGTTTCGATGAATAATGCATGAACAGAAAAATCATTTGAAAGAAATAACGCGGTTTTCACTGAAAAGCAAAGCGAAATCTAGATTGTTAACATAGAAAAACGCTCAAACCAACCCTAGGAGATCAGCGCCACAAGCGGCGACAACGGTAACTTCGCCTCGTACGAAATTTCCTTTGATCTCCGCCGCGTCTGGCTAGCCGTTTTAAGATCGCAGGTAGCCATGGCCAGTCTTACATGCCCCCGAAATTACACAATAACCGAGTGACGCAAAACAAGCCATTCTCACAAACTTTTATAGTTTGGGTGTACGTAGCGCGTTAGCGTTGCGTCTGCTACCTTAGTTTCCAGTGCGATTCTTGCTTCTTATGGCCCCTCTAACACCCCTAAAAGTTTGTACAATTTAATTTTTATGTCTGAAACATGTTGTACAGAAGAAACTTGCTAAAAAAATAACTATTTTTAAACTGTCTTTTAGATTAATAAAATCAAAAATTTAAGTGAGAAAATATGCCTAGGCAGTATAGTTGAACTTTCACTTTAATTGAAACACGCTTAGGCAAAAGTTGAAAATATGTATCTCTTGGATCTATGGATGTTACAAAAAATACTATAATTAAACAAAAAAATATTTTATTGCCATAAGTACACAAGAGTAATTACAAAGAGTAGTGTAAATACAGAAATGGAAAAAATCTATTACATATGAATATGGGAGGTACCCCGAAATGGAGGAATACCCGATCTAGGTGTAAAATGTGGCTCTGAATTCAAGCAAGTTTTACACAAGGTACATAGAAGGAGAGGTAGGTCAGAGACTCCTGGCAACCCTCCCCCTTAACGAGTTCTCGGAACTGCGACCTAGGCTGGTCCCCTTCTCCTGCTTCCTAATGTTCTCCTGAAAGTTAAGAAAGATGGATTAATTATGTTTTAAAATGTAACCTTAATGTAAAAAGAAAAAAAAAAAACAATTGATAAAAAATAAAGCTTCATTAACATTTGATATCTTAATCGTTTAATTTCAACACAATTTATAAACTCAAGTCCCATTATCTTTTCGATATTTACCATATTGCTCTGGATAATAACAAAATGCTGTGTGCATGGGTGCTACTCTAAAAATTAACAAAGACTGAAAAGCACTTGGCATCATTTTGCTACACAAACATGTTAGCGAGTAATATGTTTGTAGTTTAATGCACAAATATGTTGCATTTTTATGTTGTAATTAACTATATAATAAAACCAAATCGCAAAATTAAGTAAAATCTAAACTTTCAGAATAGTTTTTTCGAAAAGATTTTTTGGAAGAAAACGCGATAACGAAAAAAATTACTGTATTAGTTACTGAAGAAAAAAAAGCTTCGAATTCACGC
>JAXGGA010021404.1:0-16637 GCA_038373865.1 Uloborus plumipes | reverse complement strand
ATTTTATCATTTTGTAAACTCTTCTACTAATTACAGCTTTTAAGCATTGTAAGAGCTATTGTTTAAACTTGCCTAGCATTTTAGTCAAAACTGCATTTTAGATGCTTTTGGCGCATAGTTTACGACTGTAAAACCATGCGCCACACTAAAAAATGAATGTTGTTTTTACAGTATAATGTAGCTAATGTTGCAGTAATAAACTGTAAAATTGCTAATTTAGCAATTTGTTACCGTGCATTTTACAGTTTGAAACTGGAACCTTTGCTGCCAGTATTATAATGTTGTTTTTACAGAATAATACAGCTAAATTTTACGACACTGAATTGTAAAATTTCTAACTTTACGGTAAGAAACTGTAAAATTGCTAGTTTTAGTTTATTACTGTGCATTTTACAGTTTTAAATTGGAACCTCGGCTGCCAGTATTATACTATAAAAAAACAGTTCATTTTCTGCAAGGCAAAGTGTTCGTCTGTAGTTTAATTTTTGCCATAAATCCTACGTCTATTATCTTGCGTACGATGTATTTGTATCTTCAATGCTCCAGATTAACTAAAATAAATCATAACGATAAAATTAGTTACTGGAAACAGATTCCATCTTTGATAAAAAGGGTTAGTTCGTATTTCTAACCCCTCTTGCCTCTGCCGTGGCAAATAATAGTGACCCTTGAGTGGAAAATAAATCTCTTAAAGTGGTATTATTGTCATGACTTATGGCAACTCTTTGTCAAATGCCTTGCGAGCCTCGGGCTTTGATGTGCTAACTTCAAGCTCCATTGAAAGTGAGGGAGATCAGATGTCAGTTGCCGTCGAGAAGGATTTGTTTCTTAGCATTCCCCTGGGATTAAATGTTTTCTTTGGGAGATCAAGGAAATAAATTTTCTTCTCTTCATATCTCCTCTTGTAAATGCTGTGCGGGGGCGATGTAATGAGATGAGAAAGAAGCAAACTGTTGAAATGTTTTAAATCAAAAAGTTAACTGAAAAGGTTTTTCGGTGAGTTTAAGAAGAATATTTTTCCTCTTTAGTGAGAACTATAACTGACATCAGAGTCGAAAGAATGCGATTTTGAGCTCTGACAAATACACTATTGTTTGAAAAAAATACATGTGTAAATGTATGCACCTTTGTAACTGCTAAGGAATGACGCAATGAGATAAAAAATAAGCAAGCTGTTGAAATCTTTTAACCCTTTATGCCCCGACGGGCTCAGAAGTCCCGGTTATATAAATTTAGTATTATAAATCCTATATGGCTGGAATCATGCTGAAGCTTTTAAGTATCACTCCTTGTAGTTCCCTGGGAGGCCGACAGATGGTACCTGCAATCGGAGAAAGTTTTCTTTGGGGCCCTAAGGCATAGGGGGCCTTAGACCCTACTGATTTTCAAAGTTTGTTAAATTAATTTGGGACATAGAGGGTTAAATCATTAAGTTAATGGACAATGTTTTACAGGGAGTTTTAGGAAGAATATTTTCCCGCTTTAGTACGAAGTGCTCCATCAATTACGATTTTGAATTCTTGCAAAGAGATGATTCCAAGAAAAAAGCATGTATTTTCAATTAAATATGGGGGGTAGGTCCTGATGATAAGGAAAATCTCCAGTGATAAAAAAGTGGCAGAAGGGAGAAGACCTATTAGTTTTAATCTACTATTAATAATATTAATTTATTATGCATGTGATGCTACTTGTTCGGAAAAATTAGCCGTTTCATATATTTGTGTCATTAAGCCTAATATTACAGCCATTTTGACCCAAGTTAAAAATTTAAGCATATTTCATAATTTATACAAACTTTCCCGTGCCTATTTTTTTCAATTGACAAGGAAGACCCCAAGCAAGTGACATAACTAAAGTAAGGTTTCACAAGTCATCGCAAATGCTGATTTTCTCTAAGTGAAGAAGTTTTGAGTGGTTTGTCGCAAAAGCAAGTGCTATCACGAACTAGCTTTTTAAATGAAAAATACAGCAAACTAATAGTAAAAATCAGAAAAAAAATCTCTCTTTTTTTCTGAAATACATAAGTTATTGAATTACTCTTTTTTTCAAACCCCTCATACGATACCAGTCCACTTTACTCTATGAATTGGAATAATTCAGTAACTTCTTTGTATTAATTTACATCTTTGCAAAATTTCTTCCTCATTTATTAATTTGTATTTATTTATTCATTGAGGATTGAAATCCGGCTTTAAAACTGCAGTTCGCATTATTAAATGTTGTGGATTTTCTCAAAAAGAACGTAAAGATAAATGTGCAGCTATCAAATACTTATATTACTATAACAATCGTGAGCTGAAAAAAAAGGAGGTGCTATTATGTTTAATTGTTTCGAAACTTCTGTTGAACATTACGAAGACATTAGTGCAAACTACTTCAACCAAGATTACTAATTTCATGAAGTTATTTCTATACACAATCTTATAATGCGAAAGGGAACCGGAATCAATTAAGAATTTGCATTAAATGGGAAACGGTTCCATAAAACTTGAAAATGTTAAACGGAAAATGCTTTCTGTCACAAGAGAGATATAACTTAAGATATAAGCACAGCAAATGGTGTTGGTTTTCAGGTTGTAGTTTGAATTGCCGCATTGCAGAGTGGTGAATTTAATAATCTTACCATTCCTGCAAATGCAATTAATATCTAACTGTCAGAATATCTTTATAACAAATGCTGACATTAGCAGTGCATATATCTTAGTAGCATATATCTTATTGACATTAAATCTCTATTTAAATACATTTTCAAAAAAAAAGTTGAAATATGTGCGTTTTTTTACTCTAAAATTTAAAAGTCAAATTGTTGTCACTCCTAAAGATAACTGATAAAAATGATGAGTAAAAGCCACTACTTTTAACATATCTAAACGGCAAAAAATGAACTGCTGTTTTTACAGTATAATACTGGCAGACGAGGTTCCAATTCTGTACCTCAGAACCAGACTAACGTAAGTCCATTTTCGTCATTTTTCAGTAGAGGGGAAAAACGATGTATTCGACAATCGTTTTTCCCCTCTACCGAAAAATGACGAAAATGGACTTACGTTAGTCTGGTTCTGAGGTACATAATTAAACATCGATGAATTTCAAAGTAATAAACTGCAAAACTAGCAGTTTTACAGTTTCGTGGAGTAAAGTTAGCAATTTTACAGTTGATTGCTGCAAAATTCAGCTGTGTTATACAGTAAAAACAGCAGTATAATGCTGACAGCAGAGGTTCTAGTGTAAAACTGTAAAATGCACGTTAATAAACTAAGATTAGCAATTTGCAGTTTGTTACTGTAAAATTAGCAATTTTACAGTTTAATGTAAAAGTAGACATTTTATAGTTTATTACAGTAAAATTAGCAATTTTACAGTTGGTTACTAAATTAGCTGTATTGTACTGTAAAATCAACATTCATTTTCTAAAGTGTAGAAAATTCACTGATTCCTTTAATCAAATAATTACTTGGTAAAACAAGTTTTCCCTATGTATTTTTATGCCGCACTTACTTTAAGTTAAAATTAATGACATATTTTTTAATCTAAAATGAATTGGTCAAGAAGAAAAATCCGGCTACACATCTGAAGCATAGCTACTAATTTGTTTCTCTCTCACACAGCGATTTCAATTCAACACTGAGTGTTGTAAGTCAAAAATGAGTTGTTTTCATAGTATAATACAGCTTATTTTATTGCATTAAGCTGTAAAAATTGCTAATTTTACAGTAATAAACTGTAAAATTGCTTACTTTACCGTAAGAAAGTAAAATTGCTAGTTTTAGTTTATTACTGTGCATTTTTAAGTTTTAAATTGGAACTTCGGCTGCCAGTATTATACTGTAAAAACAACAGTTAATTTTTTGCGGTGAAATAAAAATTTAGCTGAACCTAGCTACAACGAATTCTAAGGAACCTTTAAAATCAGTTCATCTGAACCGTAGTTCATCCTATTCGAATAACAACAAACAACAACAATCTGACGGGCATTGTAAATATTGTTCGTCTTAGCAGTAAGTCGTCTTAAACGTTCTAATAAAAGAGGCTCGAATGTAGTTCCACGCTTTCTCTTTTGGAACCAAAATGCAGAATGAGTTAACTTCCCTGATATTGTGGCCACCGTACGTAAGAGGGCTTGAATACAGGACAAATAAAATAAAGAACTTGAACTTTTAATCGACAGGATTTGAGCATCGCATATATTGTGTTATATATATTTTGTGAGATAATTTACAGTAGTTTCTTGTAGTAAGTCTTTTGGGTGAAAAATGTGGGGCCAGTTAAGTGGTAAAATATTTTCCCAGTTTTCAACGCCACCTGTCTAGCAATAAGTTAAATAAGTTCTTAATCACACAACTAATTCCAGTCAAAAAATACATAGCTCTACAGATCAACGAAAGAAATAATACAAGTCCTTTTTTAAATGTGATCCACGTGTTGTAATATTCGTGGATCTTTTAAATTATTTCTTAGAATGAAAAATGATAAAATTTTTATTATTATCATTTATGATATTAAATGAGATTTGTTAATGTCCAATGCAGTACTTATTTAGTTCGTTTTAAGCATGTTTTGATTTTAAATGTTGAATTAATTTTGTTAAGTGCGCGCGGGACAATGTGAAATATGCAATACACCGCCAACTCGGCTATTTCGATCAATGGACAGCTGTTTTGAGCTTATTGTGCTCTCATCAGCATGGAATACGAAATTAGTCGAGTTGGAGGCAAAAATCCTCTTATGAAGCAAATTTATTCATTCATTTAATTAACCACATACGTATTTCTTCCATATATCAATTTATTTATGTTCTTTATTTTTTTAATCCACTTATTGTTTCATTCATTTACTTATTTTCTTATTTTCTGCCTAATATATATATTCATTTATTTTTTTTTTGTTCTTCATTATTCATTTATCCATTTATTTGTTTATAATTTCGTTTTTTCACTATAAATTTATTTCTTTATTTTATTACACAAGCATTTAATGAAAATTACTGTTAAACACAAAATATTGAGGTTTTATTACAAAAATGTTTTAATTTTAACTTTGCCCCATGGTTTTTAAGGTGAAAATTTTCCACCTTTTGTTGAAGATACAAAATAAATGCTAAAACCGAAATTGTATTAGAAAACACATTTTCCCTTCTTTATGTACGATATTATTCGTAACAAATTTACAATTTGTTCATTTTAAAATAGGTACGTCATGTTAACTATTTTACGTTGCCCCACCTTACCCTACATTCTAATAAATCGCATCGACAATTCTAAATCATGTCCAAAAATCAAAAACTCGCCTACACTATCTAATAGATACATTCCAAACCTTCAAGATGTATTTCGCAATCTTAAAAGTTTCATCACATTAATATTTCATAAAACATTATAAAACGTGCTTCCGCTTGACTTGATTCGAGCAATCTAACTTCTCTCGAATAGCTATTACGACGTAATGAATGGATAATGGCAGACATGTGGCCTGCCTCGCAAATTGAATTATTAATATAGTCAATAAATATTCTAGAAGACTTGAAAGGAGCAGTGATCATTTCATTAAGAATAGATAATTTGCTTTGAGCTCTCGGATTGATTTAAGTTATACACATCCTTTTATACAGGCCTTATGAGGGATTAAAGATATTACACTTTTTGTTTGTGTGTATGTATGTATATATATGTATATATTATGCTGGTCCTTATTTTTTAACTTTGTTTTCACTTAGGTAGCACCCCCTTATTTTTTAATCAGTTTTTTAATGGTGACAAGATTAACCGAGAAAAACATACAAATTGTGTTTTCCTGAACTTTCAATTACATGTTTGGGTCATCTACGTTTGGGTGGGGAGGGGTTCTAAATAGTGTACGGTAGAAGGCATTTCAAAATTCATTTCTATTAGAAAATGTGAGAACCAACCCAATTGTTAAAAATGAATTTATTAAGTATGAAAAGTATTTTGCAGCACATGCTTTAAGTAAATGCAACATATTAAAATGGACGAAACATAGTTTGTTGAAAATTCGCAGTATCTAGATGTTTTTGAGAAATCAACTCAATGGAGTTTTTTTTTCTTTTCTTGCCAAATCTACAAATCAAACTAGTTACAAGGTCAATAAACCTGCGAAACAGACACTGATCTTCAGATAAACTTTTATCATCTACTGAGACAGAATTTCTCCTATATTTTTAAATGATTAACAATGTATTGAAATTTCTAGTTTTTAATGTGTGTTTTTAGCAGGGTTTTTTTTTTTTCCTTTCTTTTCTTTCTTTTTTTTCCTGCAAAGATGACCTACATTAATGCTTTTCTTTATTTCCAGTTTTTTTTTCTGTTATCTCCATACGAAAAGATCACAATGTTTCTAAAATTTTGCATAATTTACCACACGATTTGTGCTTGATTTTAATGTCTTCATTAAACATGAAATAGTCCATATAGCTGATGGAAAAATGATACACATATAGTCGAATATGATGAAAAATAATATTTATAGTTGCGTGCTCAATAAAAGCATGTTCAAGCGAAATGCCATTTCAGGTTATTTTAATCGATCGAATATACAAACTCAAAACAAGAAGCAGCAAACAAAAAATGGTAATTATAATTAAATCAATATGAAATGATATACGTAAAACCATAATACATCTATTGCTATTTTTGCATTTAGTCCCACTTCAAATTACGCGTAATAAAAGCGAATCCCTTTGAATAATTTAATAAAATACAATTGGTTCTTTTATTTTACTTTTTTAAAGTCAAAATTTTTAAAAACTCTTATGTACTCTAAAATCCGAAAACTATTACTTCACTCCAAATAATTCGTGTAAGATTATTGCAGGTGTGACGCCTAAACTGTATTAAATTTCCAAATCTACTTAATCTATCTAATTTCACGGCATTGTTTATTCTCATTAATTTAGGCAACAACAGTTGCAATATAATGTGGATCCAATAATATGTAAATGCCACACAAAGGGAATGTATCCCGTTGGGGATCATTAAGTTGTTCCTTGTTAATTGGAGACTTACCCTTCAGTACTCAATAATCCCATTGCTGCTCCGACCCGTGCTTTATGTCAATTGGAAAGACTTGTACCGGACTACGTTAATTGGGAAAGCCATGGCTCTGATTTAACGATATGATACATCCTTTTGAAGTGGAAGGAGATTCGGTTTTATATTTGTGATGCTGTTTTGGTTTTTTTCAACTCTGCCAGACGTTCTTTATTTCTGAATTTTCATTTGCATTTCTTTACTCTTGTTACGTTCAAAAAATGTATTACAGATTAATGCCTGACTTTTTTTTCCAAAGATATCTTGTATACTGGTTACAAATAGTGTTCAATGAACAGGAAAAATAATTTTAAAAATATCGTGTAAAAATAATTTTTTTATTAAAAAAAAAGAAAAATCGTCCCTAAAAAGTAACGCTAGGCAACAGAGGATACATACCTTTTTTGCCAACATTTATTTTCTGCCTACGATATAATATGCAAAAAGACATTTTATAAGAAGAAATAAAAGCACCAATGAACATAAACTGGGAAGCTTTTCAAAAACTTAGCTTTTTGTTCTTGAGATTGTGAAAGATGTAGTTCTTGATAAAGGTCATAATAAAACGGCTACAGAACACACTTTACAATGGTTACGTGATGCAATCTGTTAATAATGAATTGAAACAATACCAAAGTAATAATTGAACACTATTATTTGGTTGAAATGTTTATTTTTGGAAAATTAAGGCACATTGTTGGACCGTCCCTAAAATGGGACGCTAGGCATTGATGGGTTAATATTTTCTCAAAAAGCAAGCTTTTGATTATTAGTATTAAAATAATTTACGTTGATAAATTTCAGTCACTTTGAGAAATATAATTTTGCGTAAGTGTTGGTTTTTTGGAAACTTTAATTGGCTATTTGGTTAAAATATGATGAGTCTTCAAATAATGAAAAATAATGTACAATATAGGATAGCCTAATTTAACATTTTGTTTGCTGGTCTCCTCCAAATGACACATTTCCTTTCTCACTACACATTTTAACCAGAATTAAAATATTATGTTATTTATCATCAAAATCTGATGATTTGGAGCATTTCTTTGTTCTTCTGTTATTGTTTTAAACCCACTTCATAATATTACTGCCGTTTTTTCCGATAACTCTAAACTACCACGGTTACCACATTTTGTACGTTTTATATAGAAAGTCAGAAAGTTTTTAGATGTTATTTTTTAAATTTTGATTTTGTTTCTTTTGATAAATTATTACATTATTATTTATAATTGGGTTTGACCATTATATTTGTTATTATTTGATTGAATATTAATGTGAAAGAGTTTTCATACAAATAAAACTGATACTTTGATTAAAAAATGAGAGTTTTTAGGCTTAAAAATACAATTTTCAGCCATTTGAGGGAATCAAATACCGTTTCCAGATGTATGAAATTCTACCTTTTGAAAAAAGACATCTTATTTCATCTAATATTTCGTAACTGGATGCTTTAAAGTTGTAGATTTTGAAGAATAAAGTACGTTTTACCCCTTAAACAAACCTTGATATATCTTTTCTTAGATTGCATTTACATCTGATGATGATAAAAAATAATATATATAATGACAAAGTTTTTTTGACAAAATTTTTGCAAAATTCAAACTATACACCAGGGATGCAACGATAAGCAAATTGGCCGATTAATGATTACCGATTAATCGGCTGTTGATAATCGGCCGATTAATCGACTAAGCCGATTAATGATAAGGATAATTGTTTTTCTACTACCAATTTTAGAATCACTGTTTTTCAATTCCAAGTTTAGAAATAATAAGTAATTTATTTCTGGGAGAAGATTTTTTTTCCATTTTCCTAGTTTTCACAAAATAATTTCAATACTATTTTATCAAATTTCTTAGAACCAATTTTCATATTAGTGTCAATAATATTATTAACACATAGTTAGTTATGTTAATTGGAAATAAAAATTTATAAAAAAAGGAGGGGAGAGGGAGTGTGTGGTGAACACTCCAATTTAGGAGTAATTTTAATTCATATATTTTAGTAACTAGTAGCAATTTAATTCAATACTTTTGTCCTTTGAAAATTAGAGATTTTCTGAAAGCACTGTGCTAAGGAGAAGACTATCGCCACATGAAAAGTGTTGCATCATTGTCTATGTATATTTATTCAAAGTAGGAGAATTCATTTAAAAAAACTTTATATCAACTCTGAGGATTATTATTACTGTTAATAAAATTATTCATCATAGTTTCCTAGTGAAAGTATACTTGAAAGAATAATATCTGAAAAATATTTTTCAGCCGATTAATCGGCCCGATTTGGCCGATTATTAATAATCGGCAAAGTTCCCGAATATGGCCGATGAATCGGCACTGCCGATTAATCGGTGCATCCCTACTATACACCTGCACATTCAACTTCAAAAATAAGTTTTTCCATCAATTAAAAAATCGCATCAATTTTTTTGTAATACTCATAAAAATTAACATACCAACCGGGTAATTTTAGGCATTACTTTTAGTCAAATAATGTATAAAAATATAACTTTCGGACTTTTGAGGGGGGGGGGGATATTATTTCAAGATGTATAAAATTCTACCGCCTTGGGAAAAAAAGCTTATTTCATCCAATGTTTTGTAACTGGCTATTTTAGTTTGAAAATCCCATCAAATTTGTCTATCACTTATAAAAATCAACATACGAACAGGCAGTTTTATTGCAATAAAGCAGTGATTTTCAGACAAAAATATTTTAAAAATAAATGCTGATGAATAGCAATACATAATACGCACGGCTCTTCAAATAAAATCCTTTCATTCCAAAAGATCTTTTGTCACATCATTTTTAGATTTCGTTCAATAAATGCAAATTGTCCCGAAAAGATTCACATAATTTTCGCATTAGGTTTGCTTCATGAATTTGAAGTCTTGCCTTTCCATTGCCAGTACGCAATCATGAGAGCTTATCTCAGACGAAAGAAAGTAAACAAAGAGAGCGAGAGAGAGAGAGTCATACAGAAAACAAAAAGACGACTCTAACGACTGGCGTGTTAGTATCTTCAATAAAGTGCAATTTGATAAAGCCATCTAAATTGCTGCAATTACCTGAACGCTTCACGGCGGAGGCGATCGCACCCTACTGCCTGATGAGCTAGCATTAACTCCTTAATTATTGTTCGTGTCGGACTAAATCTTGGGGATCAATTTCAGCTGCAGATTAGAAATTTGGAACGTACACACGCAATTGATACAGAAAAGAGAAAACTTTCGGGCCTGGAGAGCACGGAAGAGAATCATTTGGAACCCCGTGCCCTGTCAATAGAGTGGAACGAACCTAACACTTCTCGTTGTTGCGTGATATTGATTAAGTAATTAACCAAATTTCTTCACTGGTTGAGGGAGAAATATAAACTGTTGTTCTGTTTTGGAATTACTTTGTTTTTCTTTCTTGGGAACATATTATTTAAGGAAGCGCGAGTATCTTCGCATGCTGTGTCAGGCATCGGAACAGGAGGATTCTTTTAGCTGCCATGTGTTCAAGTAAGCAAATGGCTACTAAATATTCAAAGAATGATAAATTAAGCCACAGAATTTCTAATTAAATTATTGTATTTCTTTGATTATTATACTACTCAAATTACTAGGAGGATTGATCTTGGTGACATTTATAATTAGAGGAAGCGAAAAACATATCCAATTCGAACAACGCGAGGGTACTAAGCACCCTTGATTGTTCAATAATAATGACTAAAAGTAGCCGTACTTTGATTATGTTTCCTTTTATAACTTGTGACAAATAAAAATGTAACACTACCGAATACACTGGGTTTATAAAATAGTTTTTTTTTTCTTTTTTAACAAAGCTCATTTTCATGGCCCATTGAGTAGTTACTGATCTAAAAGATTGTATTGCTCGTTTTTTTCCCCTTTTTTAAAAAAAAATGGCTTGAGGAGGGGGGCTGATAGTTTTACACTTTCAGCTTTCCGCAAACCATCAGAATAATAGCACTGCGATAAATATATCAGCTTTCTTCCTTTCACATCTAAATCGTCCACCTTTTAGTAGAGGTCAAAGTTTAAAGTCATGAGTATTATGTTCCTGACTAATGATTGCTTGTTAATAACATTTTTGAAATATGGTTAGTACTTGATATAAGTTACATATTAGCTTATTTTGGCGATAGCTTAATTGCTGATTTCATGTCTTTTTTGTCTTGTCTCTGTTTGGATGTATGATAAAGCTAAAAATAACAACTCTTCAAAATAAGTTTCTAAGTTATTGCGTAGTTACTTACAGAGTAGTTTATGTTAAACTTTACATTTTTTACCTTTAAAATCACTAAATTTAAGACCATTTAGTTAAGCAACTTTCAGATTTCATGTGTTTTCTGACCCAAATTTTAAGTTGCACCACACAGACTATATAAATACAACAGTTGTTCAAAGTAACTGACTAGCGAGTTCTGAAATGATCTGAAATTTTGATCTCTTTTTCTTTAAACTATGAACATGGAGGCCATTTAATTACATTGATTATGCGCCATGGGCTTCCAACCTGTATCCAAAACTACACCATGCAAAATATACACACAATGACACACAAAACTACAACTGTATGTCAAGGTTATTGCCACCTGCCTACAAAGCTTGAAACTTGATCTTTATTTTAAAATAGCAGGTTTGAAACAGTTTAACTACTAAAGCCAAGCGTAACAATTTCTCTCTTATATTTTTCTGAGTACTATACCACGTATGGTCAATTATAGTTTTAGTAGACATTCGGACAAAAACAAGGCAAAAAAACAACAGAAAGCATCATTTTCAACAATTTACCTTTGCTCTCAAAGCCGTGACTGCTGTGTCAAATTTCTTATGCAGTATCAAGAAATACCCGTACCTCAAAAAATGTCTGGATAAATCATTATTTTAGAAGCAAACTGATATACAGGCAACAATACTTATTCATGATCTAAAACTCTGACCCCTACTCAAGAAGAAACAAGTCAGATTATAAAAAAGGACTCTTTTTACTATATATTAAAATTCGAATATCCTGAAAATTTTACGGAAATTAAGGACATGTACTATCACAAGTTATCTGTCTTTTAAGAAAGCTGTACACAAAATGAGAAGATACTTAAAGAAAGGTCTTTCACTGTTGACACAAAAATGTTTTGAAGTTACGTTTTAAACAGTTAAATTAAATAAAGCTATGTTTTCCAAAATTTAAATTTTTAAGCAAATATATATATATAAATAATTTACTTCCACAAAAAACTTTTTACGGTACAGATATAACATTATCCAAAAATGGTCGAAATGGACTCAGCACACCTCAAAACGTGCAAATCTGTCAAAGTTCGACATTCGAAAATTTTCACGAATCCAATACTTTCTTCTATATATTAGATATACATGAAAGTAAAAACAACTATTTTCTATATTTACATATAAGATGAGCTACAAACAAACTAGAAAATAGAAAAAAAAAAGCTGAATTATAAAACATCCCTCATAACATTTATTTTATTTATTTATTTTTCGAAGTAACATCAGTCGGGTTTTGTTGCTATTTATCAAATTCTGTATCCACAAATGAAGAAAATTTCAAGAGGCAAAAAACACTCTTTTGTTTGATTCGTTTTCTCCCTGTGATTTCTTTTAACGCTACGCTAAGTGCCAAAAGTAGATTTCTCTCTCTTTTGGAAGGAAATAAGGAGCTTAAATGGAAGTTTTCTTTGAGAATTCGGATTCCAGCTAATGGAGCTTTCTTAGCTTAGAGGGCTTTAGAATTCCACAAATCAGAGAACGCAACTATTTTTATGTTTCTAAAAATATGAAGTATTATGTTTCGTGGTGTTTTTTAAGAAAAAAGTGAGAATTTCATTTTTGTTTCGTTGAAAATATTTTTTTGTCACATTACGCTTTAAATTTTTGTTCTCTTCGTAATTACTTCGTAAGTTTGGAACCGAAATTATCGGGATACCGCATGTGTACAGACTGATGCTTGCTAGTGTAACAACACTGCAAAAAATAAAGTATTGTTTTTACAGCATAATACTGTAAAATTAGCAGTTTTACAGTTTATCACTGTAAAATTACCAATTTTTACAGTTTGTTACCATAAAATTAGCTCTATTATACTGCAAAAACACCTTTTTTTTACAGTGAGTAACTAGATTTTTTTGGAGGGGGGTTTAAAAATAAGTTTGTTTTTATGGTCAGCCAATCACTGAACATTTAACAATCTACTTATATTGAAAACTGAGTATCTTTCTATCTATCTTTCTTTCTTTCTATCTATCTATCTATGCCATGCTTCTTTCTCTTGAACGCCAGTGAACTGAAAGTCGCACAGGGTAACTATAGATTGGTAATTTTTCAGGGTTCATTAGTTTTAATTTGCATAATTATACGATTTCGATTGATGAAAATATCAATTTTAATAAGTAGTCAAATATAAAGCGATTCGTCCTAAATGATTAAATATGAAATTAATTGTTACAAAAGTGGTTGCTATGAAACAGTAATAAAAATGATAAGGAGAGTTTTGAAAGAAGGCTTAACTTAATCAAACATGAAACTCATTTACGGGCCAAGTACGTAGTACTTTGCTCGCTAGCTACTTGGAATTTTTTGAAATATAAATTATTTGAAAAGCCATCACTTATATTAAAAACTGAGTATCTGTCTAAGTCTGCTTCTTTCACTTGAGCGAGTTGAACTTGCTGAAACTTTCCTCACAATTTTGAAGGCACGAATCATCTCAATAATGCGAATGGTTTTTTGATGCAGAAAAAAAGTAAATGCGTGAGACGCTTTTTAGCGCGCCGCTTTGGCGGCGAGTAGTTTGTTAAAACTTTCTTCAGTACTTTAAAGGCGTGCAACACCGGCCCACGCAGCTAGCTGCTTGGGGCATTAGCGGGCCACGTGCGTAGTATGTCTTGAAATCTTATGACCATTAAATTATAGCAAATATAACATCAGAATGAGGCAAAAGTTAGGGGGAAACGTAATGCATCAACATGTCGCGGGAAGCTAATCTAGCTGCCCTGGCAGCTAGTTACAGTTTAAAATTCTTCACACTGCAGTTTGCTTGCTCAGTATTTCGAAAAATTAATGTGCTCTGACATAGGAATTTTCAATGTACAAATCCATAGTTTGTAATTATTCTAATTCGTATAAATACCAATTTTTATTCATTTTGTTGAACTCTAAAAGTGGACGTAAACTCAAAATATAGATTCATGACTTATATCAGAAGAAAATTTTAAGCTGAATATAAAAATAATATCAAGCATTATTTTCCTAAACTATTCACTATCATATTTCAGTAAATTTCACTATTATTTTGTTAAGCAAGAATAGTTTCTAATTCAAGCACTAATGTGTCTTGGACCCGGTAACGTAACTGAATTGCAAAACATGAAGTATTTAATCAGTAAGTTAACGCCTTTAATACAGTGCTATACATACAATAAAATTTTGCTCTCTGGGGATATTATATGTACATAAGATAATTGTTTCTGCCTTAAATATAAAATGGAGTGCATTTTAAGCTTCAATTTTCAAGGAAATTATTTGTAATGCCTTGTTAAGCGCAAAGTCCTTATCTACAGCTGAGTTCAAAATGAGAAATGGTAGTTTTGCGTCTCCATAAAATTGATTCAGATGCAACTTTTTCAGATTTTTTTTTAGAAATATTTCCCATTAATGCATGAAAATAAACAAATTATTTAATGTGTCACTTATTAGATAAATTATTAAGTAAGTGACACAAGAACCACATAGTGATGACATCTTAATTTTGATAAACAATGCAGATACCACTTTGGTGCTTAGAACGGCAGTATAATGTACTGCAGTATAAAGCATTGTTTAGTGCAAGTAAATGATTAAAACTACGTCTAAATTTACACTTAGTGTGTTTAGTTTTTTCTTCAAATATGTTAATGACGTGTGAGCCAAATAACCAAATAATAATGTGCGTGCCAAATAACTTTCAATGTGCAATGAGTTACCGCCCAGTAAGCCAGGGCTGAGGCAGAACTGCAGCAAATGCACCCACAGCTCGATCATAGCATCCTAAGACTGCAGTTTCGCCCTTATTATGGGCTCCTCAGTTAGGAATAGCCAATGATCGAGCCGGAGGCAAAAATCCTCTTATTGCAGCTAAGATAGCCAACAAACTGGTAGATAAAGTGAATTTATCTTACCAGCGAGCGTCCGCAAACTATGGTGCGACTCAACTCGAAATTTGAAGGCTAAAGCTGGGTAATGTGCAATGAGTTACCGCCCAGTAAGCCAGGGCTGAGGCAAAACTGCAGCAAATGCACCCACAGCTCGATCATAGCATCCTAAGACTGCAGTTTCGCCCTTGGTAAGATAAATTCACTTTATCTACCAGTTTGTTGGCTATTTTAGCTGCAATAAGAGGATTTTTGCCTCCGGCTCGATAATTGGCTATTCCTAACTGAGGAGCCCATAATAAGGCGAAACTGCAGTCTTAGGATGCTATGATCGAGCTGTGGGTGCATTTGCTGCAACTTTCAATGGTTTTAATCACTGCAAAAAAAGGATTCCCACCTAATCTGCTGTTAATACTACACTGTAAACAAATGTTGTTTTTACAGTATAACACAGTTAATTTTATAGTAGCAGTTTTACAGTAATATACTGTAAAACTGCTAATTTTACAGATGTAAACTGTAAAATTGTTAGTTTACAGTAATAAACTGTAAAATTGCTAGTTGCAATTTGCACTGTGCATTTGGCAGTTTAAACTTGAACCTCTGCTGCCAGTATTATATTGTCGTTTTTACAGTATCTGTACCTCAGAACCAGACTAACGTATGTCCATTTTCGTCATTTTTCAGTAGAGGGGAAAAACGATTGTCGAATACATCGTTTTTCCCCTCTACGGAAAAATGACGAAAATGGACTTACGTTACTCTGGTTCTGAGGAACAGGTATAATGCAGCTAATCTCTACTAATAATAAAGCTGAAAGTTTGTCTCTCTGTCTTTCCTTCTGTCTTTCCTTCTGTCTGTCTGTCTGTTACGCGCGTAGCGCCAAAACCGTTCGGTCGATTTTCATGCCACTTGGTACAAAATTAGTTTGTAGCATGTAGTTTTGCACCTCGAAGCGATTTTTCGAAAATTCCATTTCGTTCTTTTTCTATTCGAATTCTTAGCGGAAATTCGATAAAATAGGGAAGAAATATTTCACACACATTTTCAAGTCTTATGTCATTCGAAAGCTTGAAATTTTCTGCACAAAATGAAGTTTTTTCGAAGTTTCTACGATCATCAGGAGAGCTGTAACAATTGTTTTTAGAATCCCGGAATTCAAGGCTTACCTTCAGTAAAGCAAGCCAAACGATTCTAAAATGGTTAATGAAATGAATTATTTTATCAACGGAAATCAACTTTTCATGCTGTTACTATGGTTACGTGTTCATACTTATTTTTGTTTCGTTCTTTTTCCAGGGTTGCCAGAAGTAGTATTTTTGATACTACGGTAGTATTTTTTCGGCCCAAATAAGGAGCGTAGTATTTTTCTGGCCACCCTGTTTCCAATATACTAATGACTTAATTAAAAGATTTGGCGGATTTTTTTTCCATTTTTATAG
>JAXGGA010021403.1:0-16639 GCA_038373865.1 Uloborus plumipes | reverse complement strand
CCGTACAGTAAAAATATTCAACAATATCAATGCAAAACAAGCTATTAAGTATTTGACTTTGTTCCAATGGCTTATTTTTGTAAATTTTGTCACAACCTCTGTATCTCGAAACCTCCGTATCTCGAATCTTTCTTATGTCCCGTGAAATTCGAGACAGACAGGTTTGACTGTATAAAATAATGTATCAGAATTGTGCGTATTCAAACTAGGCTGAAGCCTCAACTTTTTCCGGCTAGTTTTGGGTTGGCATCATTTGATTGTTGCTCATATGTAAATTTAGAACTTCACATAAATACGGGGGTTTCAGTGACCGAGCGGCCTAAGGCATGTAGCCGATACTCTGAGACGGTGGGTTCGACTCCCCACCCTTGTTCCGGATGTACTTTCCTTCCTTCCTTTGTGATGTAACTCTTTCATACATTTTCTGTATAAGATATATGTAATAAAAAATTCATGTGTAATAGAGGCAAGACACTAGATTGTAGTCCTCATCAAAACCTGGGCATATACAGTGAACTCTCACTTATACGTCGCCTCATTTATACGCCTTTTTCACTTATACGACTATTTTTACTGGTCCCAGCACATTCCATAGCAAAATAATGATAGTATCATTCGTTTATGCATCGCTCTAAAAAAGATAAATATTTCACTTATGCGCCCAATTTTCATTAAAATGTAAAAAATTTAATTTATTTTCTTTAAAAAATAAGCATTTTCCATCACTTTCCTCTTCAATCTTTCGTCTATTGCTCACGGAAGGCATTTTTCCGCATGAACTAGAGTTCGGAGAGGGACAATTATCTATTATGCATCGTTTTAAAGGAATCAGTTTGTGATCAGGTATGCTTAGGTATTATGTATGCTTCAATTTTTGTTTTCTCTTTATCATTGTAGTTACGTTACAGTAATTGCCAAACCGTAGTAATATGTCCCTTATCTATAGAAACATTTTCATTCATTATCTCATTAGAACCTATGTTACGTTTTAGTCCTTTAAATAGGCTTTTTCACTTATACGTCTCTCTCACTTATGCGTCTTTTTCCGTTGGTCCCTTGCTCCTGCGTATAAGTGAGAGTTCACTGTAGCCCCAAACGAAAACGAAAACAAAAATACAGAACGATCTGAGTCGTTCCTTCTCTTTTGTCCCAAGATTGCCTGTTAGGCTAGTTAGTTCGGCTTGAGGTTTTCGAACCTCACCTCACCTCACCTCACGGCCAGGTTTTCCTCCTTTTTATTTATTTAATGTTTATCTTTTATTTTAATCATGTTTAAAGACCAATAAATCATTGGATATTGTTTTTACAGTCCTTTTCATGTCATTTTTCGCTCTTTAAGCTCATTCTACATTTTCTATTGCGTAGTATAAATACTCTGCTGGTATCACGCGTAAAACAGATGTGTAAGCTTTCAGGACTTCGCTCTTCGGCTTGTCTGAGTAAAATAACTAACGTAAAGGCTAACAGTCTTTTATTACCTAATGGAGGTATAAGCCTCTTATCTCCTTTGGTTATGCCATCTTCTCTATCTCTATCTCTACTAATAATAAAGCTGAAAGTTTGTCTCTCTGTCTTTCCTTCTGTCTTTCCTTCTGTCTGTCTGTTACGCGCGTAGCGCCAAAACCGTTCGGTCGATTTTCATGCCACTTGGTACAAAATTAGTTTGTAGCATGTAGTTTTGCACCTCGAAGCGATTTTTCGAAAATTCCATTTCGTTCTTTTTCTATTCGAATTCTTAGCGGAAATTCGATAAAATAGGGAAGAAATATTTTATACACATTTTCAAGTCTTATGTCATTCGAAAGCTTGAAATTTTCTGCACAAAATGAAGTTTTTTCGAAGTTTCTACGATCATCAGGAGAGCTGTAACAATTGTTTTTAGAATCCCGGAATTCAAGGCTTACCTTCAGTAAAGCAAGCCAAACGATTCTAAAATGGTTAATGAAATGAATTATTTTATCAACGGAAATCAACTTTTCATGCTGTTACTATGGTTACGTGTTCATACTTATTTTTGTTTCGTTCTTTTTCCAGGGTTGCCAGAAGTAGTATTTTTGATACTACGGTAGTATTTTTTCGGCCCAAATAAGGAGTGTAGTATTTTTCTGGCCACCCTGTTTCCAATATACTAATGACTTAATTAAAAGATTTGGCGGATTTTTTTTCCATTTTTATAGATTTCGCATTTCAGCAATATTGATTTTGGCAACGTTTAGAAACAGTAGTAGGAGCGTCTATCGCCCATTTAGCGAGAAAGGGGTACCCAAAGCACAAAGATTAACCAAATATCGTATAAATTGTGACATTGCAACGTTCTTTTTAAAGTGTTTCATTTCGGAAAATGTATTGTTTTGTTTTTAAAGCTGGGAAAGGAAACTTTCTTCTTCTTTCAAATTTTGGTAAGATTTCTGTTGGTTTCTGTGAGCAACAAAATTGTTCTTATTTTCTCTTTTGGCTTATTTTTCTGCATCTCCAGTTGGGGTTTCATTTGAATGTCACAAGGGGATGCTTTACCCCTTTTTTGGAGTTAATCAGTGTTAATTTCAATGCAGATGAATTGGCGCGACCACTTGGCGATATATCGCCAAGCCTTTGGTCGCGAAGTATTTGTCGCCAATTTGGCGACATATCGCCAAGTTGGCGAATTTTTTTTTTTTATTTGGACTCAATTTGGCGCTATTAGCGATATTTTGCCAATTTGGCGACAAATTTGCGATTTTTTTAAAAACTTTTTTTGGGGGGGGGGTTCAATTTGGCGCTATTGGTGATATTTTGCGAAAAATTCACTGAATGATGTTAAAATCGGCGATATTTTGGAGATTAATCATTGTAAAACATTTTTTTGCATTGTTTCGTGGCAAACTAGGGATATAAATGTTTGAATTGTTATCTTACTCCCTCCAAGCACTATTTTAGCACTTAAGGCATCTACTAAGAAATGTACACGTAAAAGGAAGTAGTGTAGGGCCCATACCAAATTTTTATATCATACTTTGAAGGAATTGTAGTTGAATTATAACTAAAATAGAGTATTTTTTCTGCTATATTAATTATTTTACAAATGAACTTTTAATTTTATACCACGGGCAAAGCCGTGCGGGTACCGCTAGTCGAAAAATAAAGCTATATAAAACTTAGTTTCTTTTACTTGAATGCCTTTTGCATGAAAAGATTGAAATAAAAATAGAAGTCGAAATTTAAAGTCTCAGGAATCCCAAAAAACCGCCAGTCGAAAGAGCGGCGAGTTGAAGGGGAAAAAAAATAAAGTAAAATATCGTTTTACAAACTTGATTTTTTGTTCCATTCAATTTTTTTTTTTGAAATCAAGCAGAGATGCAGGACCGTCATTTCGATGTTTTCTAGGGGGGGGGGAGAGGCAAAGGGTGTATAGGGCAGTAGTAGCAACGTGCTTTTTGCATAGCAACGGAGCCTGGCAACCGTTCCTGGTGGACAAGCAACTCCATGTTTACCGTATGTGTAGCATAGTATTGCGAGTGCGCAATTATTTTTTTAGCATTTTTTCAAGTGTAAAATGCATTCCGAGTTTTCTGAAAGCCTTCATAACGAAGCAAAAAGAAGATACATTGATAAAAGCAAGATCATTAATACTTAGGATCCGTATTTATTAAGTAAAAATGAATTTTAAACTGATGCGCCTCTAACTTGCCGTACAAATACAAAAAAAAAAAAAAAAAAAAAAGAAAGAAAAAAAGAAAGAAAACGAAGAATCGATAGCTCCACAGTTTATGAATATTTTATGCATTAAGAATAATTAAATCCTATCAAATCAAGCATATTATCAGACAGTTAGCTGTTATTCTACTAAAAACACGGAGAGTTTGTAAATAATACTTTTTTTTTAATGATTGATAGGATGAAAATGAAACATCAGTATAAAATACAAACAAAGCAAGGTAAACTTGAAAAAAGAACGGGCCAAAATAACTGTCAAATCCACAAGAAAAAAGATTACAGTTCGAATCATCGGTAAGAAAAGCAGACTACGTTTCGAGTATGTTTAGCTGTTATCAGCACGTGGTGTTTATTTGTCTACCAGGATGACGTCAGCTGCTACACTGTTAGGCAGGAATTCAAGTGAAACAAGGACGATCACAACTAACCAATGCAATCGCAAATTCCCAAATTTGGATTCGTCGCAATCGCTACGAGATGCGATTCTAATGTAATTCGACTTCCAGTAGCAATTGCAATGGTGTTTCACTTGAATTCCTGCCTAAATTTGCCGAAAATGGCAAAAACACCCGCCTACTTACATGTAAATACAGTGCCCAAAGTCAGGGGGAGGAATTGACCCCCCCCTGAACCCCAAAACGAAGTGCCTGCTGAGATGGCAAATCGTCATCTGAAAGTTTTATGTCATTGTTTTATGCGTACTGCCTAGTTCTTGCTCCCTTATCTTAGGCAGGGATTCAAGTGAAACAGGCTATCGCAAACTGCAATCGCTACTGGAAATGAATTACATTAGAACGTTTCTTGATAAAAACATCGTGACGTCAGCGTGACGTTTGCCTATGATAAGGCCCCTATATAGACGAGCCGACGCATCAAGATTAAGTTTGACCACTTTGGATCCAGCGCGTGTTTGAGGGTTGTCTTTTCTGGCGAGTTGTCGCTTTTTGGTAACTTTTCACGTGAATTTAACAAAGATTGGCAATGTCCCGAAACTTTGATTTGGTAACCCTATCTCCGCAACAATGAAAAATGAAAGTAAAAGTAAATGAGTTGGATCCAAAGTGGTGAAACTTAAGCTTGATGCGCCGGCCTATCTATATAGCGGCTCTAGCCTATGAAAAACGAGCTAGATAAAACGTCACAGCCGACTTGGCGAATAAGAGGAGATCACCGACTGCTTGTGAGCTCTTATTGGCTCCGCTCGTAGTGGCGTCAGTGCCAAGTAAGTTGATGATAATGTAATTCATTTCCAGTAGCGATTGCAATTCGAAGCGATCGCAGTGCTGTTTCACTTGAATCCCTGCCTTATTTCAATTAAAAAAAAAAAGAATTAACTTGAAATGAGATCATTCTAAATTCCCATTTTCTTCCTCCATGAATATTTTACACCCGAAAGGGGAATTTAAAATTTATTTCTCAGTTTGGCAATCCGTTCAGTTTCCAAGTACAACAACGGTTTCCGAATGGCGGGCGCTTGACATTATATTTGTTTACAATTTTAAGTATGTCGCGGGTAATTAATGTATAATTTAATTTGAGAATTTTTAAAATAAGAAATTATGTTGTCACTGAATTCTTATGAAAATAATTGCTGATTAGTACTGTAAGATGTCTTATAAGTAATGGATTGTAAACTTTATTGTTTGAAGGAAATTTTTTTACGTCCAATTTTCTGTGTTCTTGCCTGGATATAGTGTTCGAATTTTAAAAAGTACTGCTGAAGTAAGTGTAAGAATTCACCATTAGAAAGAAAAATAATTCAATTGCTTAATATTATATGTATTTTTGGTGTGTGCTTAATTATGAATGTGTTCTGTTCGTACTATTTACTGTGAAATCGTACTTGATTTTTCAAAATCCAAGAAAAATGTCGAATGACTTGAGAATAAAATAAGTTGTTTCATTGTTTGAAATTTCGAAGGGCAAGAAAAGTGGTATTTTTAGTTTGCTAACAAAAGGCATTTAACTATTATTGTTTTTTACTTCCTTTTACGTAGTAAAGGAAGTATTGTGATCGCGAAAAAGAAATCACTCAAATTTGGGTCTAAATTTTGATTTTGCTCACTCTCGAATGAATGTTCAGCAGTTTTTTCGACCTGTCAGTACGTGCATATGTACCTACCAACGTATAAACAGCCGGAAAATCCTTTTCAACCACCCCGGAGTTAATTACGACGAGAGTTTTCTCGTGAAATCTGTATGTGCGTATGTATGTGTGTCGCATAACTCAAAAACTATATGCCGTAGAAACTTCTAGTTTGGTATGTAGGCTTTGAGGGGGATCTAGTTGTGGACCTCCCCTTGTGGTTGCATTTGAATGCTCCCAAGGGGGTGTTTTACCCCTTTTTTGGAGTAAATCAATGTTAATTTCAATGCAGGCTTATGTAATATGAATTGGCGCGACCACTTGGCGATATAGCACCAAGCTTTTGATCGTCAAGTGTCTGACACCAACTTGGTGACATATCACCAAGTTGGCGACAGATTTCTCGAAAAAAATTATTTTTTGAATTTGGGTTTAACTTGGTGCTATTGGCGATATTTTGCGAAAAATTCACTGAATGATATTAAAATCGACAATATTTAGAAAATTAACCATTGTAAAACATTTTTTGCATTGTTCTGTGGAAGATTAGGGGTGTAAATATTTGATTTGTTACCTTGCTCATTCCAAGCACTTTTTTTAACCCTTAAGGCACTACTAAGGAATTTACACGTAAAAGGAAGTAGTGTGGGGTCCATACCAGATTTTTTTTCCCAATATTGTAATAAAAAACAGTCAACGCTCGATATAAGGACTATCTCCGTCCCACAGAAAAAAGTCTTAAAACAAACAGTCGCTATAAAAAGTAGAAATTAAAAAAAAAAATGCTTATGCATTGCATGAGTGTTTGTCAATATTTTCATTAAATTGGTTATTTTTTTTAATGATTTCAACAAAATACTCAAAATATTAGTTTTTTATTGTAATTAAAATATATTTTTGTGCCAAACACTGTAACACAAAACTTCAAATAGATTTTAAATTAGAAAACATTAGGGGGACATGAATGAGTTTAAATTTATCAAAATGAAAGATGTTATAGGGTGAAATTTTTGCACAGAAAGCAGGACAAGGGGTCATTGTTATAAGCTGTTTAAATCTCAGGCTAACCTGGAAATTCAGAAAAATTACTATTTTAGCAGAGTATTGAGGACTTGGAATAGTTTACCTTTACCGGAAGAGGCGGTAAGGAGCAAGGGAGTCGATAGTTTTAAGAGGGCCATTGATCTTCATTGGGGTCTATAATTTGACTAGGACCAGCCCTGTTGGGCCCAGAGCCTGGTGCTGGTCGTCACATTTGTATTATATTTGTATAAAATATAGGAAAAAAATATTACATACTTACAAATCATGTATTTTCTAAAAGAAAAATCACATAGTTTTTTCCCTTTTTGCAAAACATAATTTTCCATTTCAGTTATAGATGATATTTTGTGTCCAGTATTTTTTTCCCATGCAAAAAGCATTTCAAAATCTAAATAGGCTTGAAACATTTTTTACACAAAAAGAGCTGTAATTGGGTCGCTATAGTCTAGATCAGATGACGATACAGAAAGTATAGGTGCAGACTAGCGGTCGCCACTCGCCAGCTCGCTACCAAAAATTTTCAATGGCGACCAGAAATATCGGGGCCGATTGCCACCGGTTGACCAAAGAAGAAAAAAAAAACTTCAAAATCCAAAATTATGGCTTTCATTGTGTGCTTCAAACCAGTTTTCCCGGCTGTAGTAGTCACTCTAAAGCGTGACGTCATTAATTGGCCTGGAGAAAAGTTGAAAGGTTGCCCCTCTCCTCGCCAATTCGCTGACCGCTTTCTTTTGATGCTCGGAACTAGCTGCACGTGGCTCATACACAGGGGGCGTGGATAAACGGGTGCGTTTCTGCAGACCCGATCGGGATCCCCGAACCCAATTTTCATTAAAGAAAGCAGATTATCATTTAGTACAAGAAAATACTTACCTGTCTTGACATGAGCTGATTTTCATTGGGTAAAGATTTTTTAACACTTACATATACCGTATTTTCGGGTAGATAAGCCGTGGCTTATACCTGTTTAAAAACGTGTTTACTGATTAAAAACGTGTTTACTGAATTTTAACTCCTGCGGCTTATACGCCATGAGGATGTAAAGGTTTTTTTTTTTTTTTGTCTTTTTTTTTTGTTTTTTTTAAAGTACATGCTATGTTTATTTTTTCGTAAAACAAAGCAAAAAGGGTAACAGCATTTCTGCTTATTCAGATGTTATTTTATTTTCCTAGATCTGATAATGAAGGGGAATAAATTAAAAAAAAAACCCATCAACAATACCAACATATCAAAAAACGAATCCAAAGGAAAAACAAATAAAAAATCAAAATCTCCAGTGATAAGGAAGGGGAATAAATTAAGGAAAAAAAGACATCAACAATAACTACAATATCTCCAAAGGGAAAACAAAATCCCTGCAGGCTGCTGTAGAGACTAACAGAGAGTAGCACAGGGTTACTATAAGTTGCAGTTATCGCCAAAATGTTGGAACATTTTAATTATCCATGATATTGAAACACTATTTTCAAATCAATGTTACTAATTCTTTGTCATTGTTTTTTAATGGTGTCAATTTTTTTTAACTACGTTTTATGCGGCTTATAGGCTGATGTGGCGTTTCTGATGAAACACATTTTTTTTCTCCAGAATTTTGCGAAGTGCGGCGTATACTGTGGTGCGGCTTATATATATATATATATATATATATATATATATATATATATATCAGTATGGGGGTTAGAAATTATAACAAAATCTGGAAAATCAATGAACAGGAATATGGTGCAAAAACATTGGTGGTTCGCATTAAATTAGATGCTAAAAAATTAAGCACATTTTTTTTATTGTTAAGAAATAGGTGGTCCCACGGACCAGTGATTATTTTTTAATGGTGGCGCAAGGCGAGTTTTACTGGTCAGGAACCAGTGGATTAGCAGGAATTTTGAGCTCAGTATACACGTATATTTGGCTACTATAAATTTGAAGTGGCTACCAAAGTTTTTGGGGTTAGTAGCCACTGGCTACCAAAGACAAAAACCAGTCTACACCATTAACAGAAAGGCCATCATATCGAAGGCAAATAAAGTTTTTCCACTGGTCCTCATATTCGGATGGTCTTTATAACAATTGGTCATCATAACGAGCTTCGACTGTATTATTATTTTTCGCAATATTTTAATCTTGTCGAAATTTTTAGCAGTGAATATCAAATTAAAAGATCGTGTTAGACTGTTGTGTGTGGTATTCACTATCGACGAAGAAAAGATTTAATAATTGAGGAAATTGGCAATCTTTTTAATTGGCCCAAAATTTGTAAGCGGTGATATTTTCTTCGCCACTCTTGAATAATGTAAACAAAACTAGAAACACAAAAAAGGAAAAAGTACAGTAAATCCTGGGGGGGATGGGAGCAGCGAATTCTCGGTCCAATAATGGTTTTTGTAATTTACTCTGCTTACATGATATCACATGAGTTTTCCTCCAGTTGATGTTCCGGCAAAAAGAAGTTATCGACCCTATTTGTATAGCTATTTCTTATAAAATATCAAATTAATGGTGCACATAATTATAAGCTTTTGTTCAAACTGAACGATAGTTGTTTAATCAATCAAATAGAGACAATGGATGCAACAACAGTCATTTGACAAAATAGAATTTAAAAGTACTTTTTCTTGTTCAAAAAATGAAAATATTTTCAACAACATTTTTCTTTGAAAAAATTAAGAGTTGATTTGAATCAATGATTTTTAAATGGCAGAGGCCCCTCGTGTAGTAGCCCTGCAGAACTCTCTACTTTTGTACTTATATAATGTGTCCATTAATTCATTTACCTAGCTGCCAGGGTTGCTAGATTAGCGTCCTGCGGCATGTTGTTGCATAAGGTCCCCCCCCCCCCCAAGGAAGAATTCTTTTAATGTTATATTATTTGGTAGTACCTGGGGACCGAGCCCGCTCGGTCCCCAGGTAATAGTTTTGGTAGGTAGGCCCCAGGTAGTAATAGTTTTGTCTCAAAATACTGAAGTAGAATTTATGAACTAATGTATTAAAAATATAGTTTTTTTTAAATATTTAGGTTTCAAAAATTACGTGTTATATATCTAATGAATTTCAACAAACTCAAAAAATATTGTTTTGAGTAATGCAAAGTGGTCGCGATTTAACCCTTTCAATCCCACATTAAATTTAGCTGTATTGTATCCTATTGTAATGTTTAGGAACAATACTGGGGCTAAAAGGGTTAACCAAAAGTGACTACTAATGAAATTGTTCTACCTTCTACCTATCACTTAGTCACTAAAAAATGTCCTTACTTTTGCTCTGTATTTTTGTTCTTACTTTCGAAAGATTTCTTTTGCTTTGTTTATTTAAATCGAATCTTTTATGTACTATAATTTTGTCCGGTGAATCATTATTTTTTAAAATTATAATAATGGCTGTATATCTCTTTATTTATAGAATGTCTCTTTTAAATCTGGAAAAAGAATACAAAGGTTTGCTGGCTCCCATTAAGAGTGCAGAACAATCATTTAATGTTCCTGTTGCAAATTCCATACATGATTTTTTATTGAAGGTAATGCTACTCTCAAACTTTTAAGTGCCCTGTTTTTATTTTTTGTTAGGGGAAATTTTTCTCTTTATGTCACAATAATGGTTTCGAAAATATCTGATATTTTGATTTATGGGTCATTTCATATAAAATCAACAAATTTCAGAAATTTTCGTGCCGCACCATTTTTGATTTTGATCATATTGAGTAGGTAATATGTACCAATATTTTACACTTCTTAGCTATTTTATTTTTTCTTGAAAATTTTTTATTCTCGATTTTAAGCCACTTTTTTGCTTTACAGACGAGTAAAATTTGGTATTTTTTATCCTTTTTCTAAAATCTCTAGTAAATTTAGTTCAACTGGTAGGAACATCGAGCATGGCTTATTTCAAAGCTGAAAGAATGAAGTTTGGTTTGTGCATAAAAAGAAATGATATAAGTTAAGCCTAAATAAACATTTTCTGGGGTCAAATCGCGATTCCAAAAGTGCCGTTTTCGTCAAGTCAAGCATGAAAAAGCATATGAATGGCTAATAGTGGGTTTCTAATTTTTTTTCTCTTGCACCTAATTATAGATACCAGAAGCACAGGAAAAAATAAATAATACTATTTATCCTTCCTTATGAAAAAATTGCTTATACTTGAGAAAAAATGAAAAATGTACTTTTTCACTCCCCAAGAATGGCCTGTGGAACTTTTAGTAAAAATTTGTAAGTGCATAGAGTAAGAAGGTGTTACTTTGCCCTTTAAAACAAAATGAAAACTATCTTGTTATTCCCAGGCATTAAAGAGATTAAGCTTCTGAAAATTGTGAGTTCATGCATGATTTTTTTCACAAATTAAAACAATTTTCAGCATAAATAATTTCTTTTTATGCAAGAACTCTAAAAATTAAATACGTATCATTAAATATATAACTGAAAATATATATGGTAAAAGGGCTTTAGTTTATTTGTGACATTGAAACAGCTGAAAAAGTTGTACTTAAAAGTTTTTTGGTTTTTTTCCATTATCAGTGTTTTCTTTCAATTTGTAATGGATTGTACAACATGACATTATCAAGATAAACTCTAAAATATAATCAATTAACAAAAATCCTTTACACGAGTGTTTTAGTTGTAACTGTTTGAAATTGATGTAGACATTTTACATTTTTGTAAATCTTTCATTAAAATGTAAATGTCAAATTAGAAATTTCTTAGCTACATGCAATTACATTTTCTTGATGTATGGACATTTGGACCACTTGTTAAGTAGCTAACGTAACATTTCTGAAAAAATGAAGTATTAAAGCACCGTTGTTATTGTGCCATAGGAGTCGAATATAATAGCTTTTAACTTTTTTAGAATCTAGTTTTCGAGAATTTGAATCAATACTTTCATCATCAGGAAGTCACGGGACATTTCCGTCGCAAAGTTTATTCCTACTTTACCCTGCCTTTCCCATTATCCCTACCTTTCTTCTATACATCATTACAGGGAAGGGATGTCATGCTGTGTATTCATTTGTATTATATATGCTAAAAGCTACAAACGCGTAACACTCTCCTTATTCTAAAAAAAAAATACAACATCAAGGTGAAAAATGCTGAGCATTATGAGCATGAGAAATTCTTGACTTTATAAACACGAAATTCACGTTCTTATAACATAAAAAAACAAAGAAATCAGAAAAACATAGGATGGAACGTTTATCTATTCAAACTTTGCCAATTTTCCTTCGCCAGTATTACACTCTACTTACTCAATCGGCGGATCAATCCCGTCGTACGAAAAAGGAGGGAAAAAACGAGTCGGAGATGTCTCACGGGAGGTAAGGTAGGGATAAACTTTGAGGTGGAAATGTCCTTTTCCGCATCAGGAAACACTAATAATTAAAAATAAATGAATAAAAATAAGAATTAAAAAGAAAAAAAAACTTTTTCCAATGAATCAACTGCCCAATATCAGAACCAAAAGCTTTTCATAAATGTGTCACCATGAGCAAGATTTTGAAATGCAAGCCGAGAGGCTCCTTTCAGTTTCATATTGCACAGGAAACGCGAGATTGATGGGATGTTTATAGAATCGTAAAAATGGTTATCCTTTAAACCAGGGTGTCAATGATTTAAATTAAATTTAAAAAAAATCATTGGTTTAAATCATTTTTTATTTTAATCCTTAAAAGATTCTCTTGGATCATCCCAATTTCATTATTTTTACCATTTTTATTTAGAGCTTTGATTTCCATCTAATAAATGGAAAAGTAATCCTACTCATCCCCCCTCCACAGGTGCTGGAAGGTTGCAGTCCAAATAATATGTATGCACAAATAGTGCTATTTGTTGTCTAATATGTGAAATAAAGAAAATACATGCAGGTGCAGGGCAGGTGTTGCAAAGAGTGAATTGAGGGGGGAGTGACATGATAGAATGTGTGTGATATACTTTCAGTGAAAAAAAGAACAAAAACAATTAAACAGAAGATGCATTTTCTATGCCTTGCATTAGCAACTGGGGGGAAGGGGGGGGGCAATCTTTATTAGTGGCTGAAATGGAACATATTCCAGCTTTGCAAAACAAAAGCAAAATAAAGAGGGGGGGGGGCTGAATGAAGTGAGGATTGGGTTGAGCTTCCTGCTCCATTTAATTTTTATCCTAGCTAGTAGACAGGATTATTTTCAGATTGGTGGCTCCTAACACTTTTTTCTGGGTTTCTTACTGGTGAAGCTTTACTTCAAAGGTGTTTTTGTATTTTTAAAAACTTAAAGCTAAGTTGTTCATAAATAAAAATTAATTAATAACTGAAATTTCTAATTTAAAAAAAAAATAAAAAAAATCCGATTTAAATCAAAAAAATCTGATTTAAATCAAAAAAATCCGATTTTTTTTTTTTTTAAATCATTGATTTTTTACACCCTGCTTTAAACAGTTATAGAAAATCACGACTCCACTAGATATGCTTGGATTTTGCGAAATGTTTTGTTTAAGTTGAAGTATTGAAAATAGAAAAGAAATGGGGGCGAAAAAAACTGTCAAACAAATTGCCAAAGAAAAAGTATTGACTCAAAATTCCTGTGCACGAACGAAAACCTTACACAATGCTGTATCTGCCAGCTTCAGTTCAGTGCTGTGTGTGCTTGTTCAGAAACATGTTGGGAAAAACTCATGGTGTCAATAAGAAAATATATTTCTAAATCAGAATGAACTGAAATGGAAAGATTATATAGTAAAGCATGGTGACTTCACTTCACACTCTCCAGGGTCTCCCGTACCTACCACAGCTTCGTGGTTTAACCGGGATAGGGCCCTGAAGAGCGCTCTGTTCTTAATTTTGAACCAGAACCTAGGGTCGAGCAAACCCTAGGGCCCAGCACCCCCAGAGGTATCGTTTCACTTGGAGGACTTTGTGACCACGACATTTTTAACGCCTCCCAGCCACCATTAATCAAGGCGGTGGATCTTTGATAGGCTGGGTTTCGAACCCGGGTCCCTCCGGACACGAGTCCGATGCCTTACCGATCGGGCCACCACGGCCCTAAAGCATGGTGACTGGGAGAAGTAGTTCAAATGAAAACTTACAATAAGAACGAAATATTTAGAATCCAATATTTCCATCCTCAAGACTACAGTGTGCATACCTTGAAACAGCAGCTGTTTGACATGGGTCCAAACAAAAAAACATTTGTGTTAAGTGAAAAACTAAGTTTTTAATAAATTTAATAAAATAATAAAAATTGAAAGCTATTTTTGTTGTGTAAAATAATATTTTATAAATATATTTCAATGAAATTTGGTCAAGTGGTATTTTATTAGGTAATTATCCAGTCTACTTAACCTGTTTTAAGTGGTTTGCAAGAGTGATTATTGTATTACTTTGGAGGTTTATATCTTTTTAATGCCTTGGAATCACAAGGCATTTTTTATTTTGTTTTAAAGGGCAATGTAACACTTTCTTACTCTATGCATTTACAAATCTTTACTAGCTGGTCCACAGACTGTTTTTTGGAGTGAAAATAGCAATTTTTCATTTTTTCTGAAGTTTAAGCAATTTTTTCATAATGAAGGACTACCGGTACCATTTTATTTTTTTCTGTTCTTCTGGTGTCCATAACTAGGTGCAAGATAAAAAAATAGAGCCCCACTGTTAGCCCTTCATATGTTTTTTCATGCTTGAAATGACAAATACGGCTCTTTTTGAATCACAATTTGACCCTGTAAAATTTTTACTTAGGCTTAACTTAATTCTTTTTATGCAGAAACCAAAGTTCATTCTTTCAACTTTGAAATAAGACATGTTCGATCTTCCTACTAATTTAAATAAATTTACTAGAGCTTTTAGGAAAAGGATAAAAAATGCTGAATTTTATTTATCCGTGGAGCAAAAAATGTCTACATCTCAAATAAATTTTTTTGAGAACAAAATAAAACAGTTTAGAAGTATAGAATATCGGTACATATTACCTACCAAATATGATCAAAATAAAAAATGATGCAGCATAGCCCATTTGTTGATTTTATATGGAAATGTCCCATATATATCATATATTTTGATATGAATCTGATATTTTCTTACATCATTATTGTAATATATAGACCTAAAATTAATGTTTAATATTTTACTAGGTAGTTTTAATCTACATTAAAATTGTATAATTTCTAGTACTTTTGTGAGCATAAAATTTAACATTAATGTTATATTACTACATTGATCATATTATATTCAATGATCCATTAATACATAAATATTGTATCACTTTGCTTATTCTAGTAATAAATTAACACTGTTAATATGATTTTTTAATGAATAATATATTTTTTACCAGGGTGTCAGTGATTTAAATCAATTGATTTAAATCAGTGATTTAAATCGCAATTTAAATCAATTTATTTAAAAAAAATCATTGATTTAAATTACTTTTTATTTTAATCCTTATAAAATTCTCTTGGACAATCCCAATTTCATTATTTTTGCCATTTTCTTTTAGATCTTTGATTTCCATCTAATAAATCAAAAAGTAATCCTACTCATTCCCCTCCACAGATGGTGGAAGGTTGCAGTCCAAATAATATGTATGCACAAATAACGATATTTGTTGCCAATGTTTAAGAATGAAAATTATGAAAAAAAAAAAAAAAAAAGACTGCAAATTGTAGGTTTTCTGGCTTATGAAAAGGTTGCGCATAAATTGGTTAAAATGTTATTGTTTCTCTTTTGTTTTGTTTTTTATTTTTATTGGTTGTAATTTACACTGCAACAAATAAAATGTATTTTAAGTTTGGCTTGTTGGATATTTGGTAAAAAACTACTGTCAGGTACCAATTTGTAGTGGAACAAAATTGTAAATGACACCTAAATTTTCCTAAAATTCCCCTAATTTTTTTTAAAAAGTCAACTGGAGCCCTCTACATATCTTACCAAAAAAAAAAAAAAAAACAAAACAAAAACAAAACAAAACATCATCAGCTGGTTATTTCCTATCTCTACACTTTAACAGTTGTTGAATTTCTTAATTTTCTTTTTTTTTTTTTTCATTACAGTTGAAAAAGTCATATTTAATTAAAAAATTTTTGCACATAAATTTTTCATTGCACTTCTCATTTTATTAAAACTACATTCAATGCTGCTTAAGAGCAAGAATCTGAGAGAGTGTCACCCCTGTGATTCATGACCTCTCAGATTTTTTCTAAAAAATTACCAAATGTTTATTATCTTATTGAAAGACCAAATCCAGAATGTTTTGCTATAAAGTTGAGTAGTTTAGTTTTTATGGACCCCTAAAGGTGAAGGTGCGGCATCAAAAATTAAGCGGATTTTCAAGACATGGAAGTTGCTGTGAGCCAAAACTCTTACCAGGAACTGTTTAACTCTAATTTTTATATATATACAGGGTGTCCACTCCTATCGTGGACCAATAGCTAATTTCTAAACCGTTAGAGATAAGCATATAGTTCATTTAGGAAAAAATCTCCAAATTACGAAAGGAATTTTGGGCCTATTCAATGTTTTTCAAAAAATCAAATTTTGAAAGAGTTACGAAATTTAAATTTTTATACAGCCCCCAGTTCTATCAATCATATTTAGTAAAACTTTCTTGACACTGTAACGTTTAAAACTAAAAAAAAATCACTGTTCTACGACAAAAATTGACCGAGTTATGACGTTTTGAAAAATCAAGATTTTGCATTATTTCATGACGTCATCGAGAGATCGCTTAAGGGACCGTATGCGAAATCCTTCAAAATCTTGATTTTTCAAAACGTCATAACTCGGTCAATTTTTGTCGTAGAACAGTGATTTTTTTTTAGTTTTAAACGTTACAGTGTCAAGAAAGTTTTACTAAATATG
>JAXGGA010021402.1:0-16639 GCA_038373865.1 Uloborus plumipes | reverse complement strand
AAGGCGCTGCTGCAACCTTGCTTTGTTTACATCGCGTAGTCTAGCGTTTTAAAGGGCATTTAAATAAAAGAATTTCCTGAATATTTGGAAATTTAAAGCTGCTTTCGCAATGAAAGCTGTTTAGAGAAGGACAGAACACTCTGCTTTTTCCCACGTTTGTAACATATATTGCATTCGAAACGTTTAATTTTTGCTTATGAAGCAATCCTTTTAAAACCTAATTTGATGTGCTGTCACTTAGATGAAGAGCTCGATGATTTATAAATTTCTCTATTGCATAGTTGCCCACGGGGGGGGGGGGGAGGTTTTATGGCGCAAGTTGCGGCTTCAAAAAAAAAATTTTTTTTTGGGGGGGGAGGGGTTTATAACTAATTTGTTTATTTACTTGAATTATTTATTATTTTTTTTTAAATTTAAATCATTTACTGTTTTTTTAAATAAAAATTATTCATTAATTTATTTTTTTAATTTAAATTATTTTTTTGTTATTATTTTTATTTATTTATTTTGTGCGTGTGCTTAGAATGCCTGGAAGAGAAAAAAGATTATATTCTGCGCATAATTAATACTTTTAAAAAAATTAATACTATATAAAAATAATAGCTATAATTTAAAAAACAAATAAATAATACTTAAAAAATTAAATAAATAATATTTAAAGAAATAAATAAGTAATATTAAAAAAATAAAAAGTAATTTTTCAAAAAGGGGCAAAAACAAAAAGCACAAAAGGGTTGTGAAAAATTTGGGGGGAAGGGGAATGGGCAGTAGGGTGGGCCGAAAAAACACTTTTTTTTATTTCGAATTTGTAATAGCGCGGAAAAGTTGCGAATTATGAAGACAAAAAGAAGGAAAAAAAAATTATTGAAATCGGTTGATATCTTCCGATCGCGCATAAGGCCTAAAATTTGATAAAAAATGAAAAAACTTGATTTTCGCGATTTTTTTTTTAAATTTTTGAATTGGATGTTTTCGAAATGTAATAGTGTGAAAAAGTAGCTAATTGTAAAGACAAAAAGAAGGAAAAAAAATTATCGAAATCCATTGATATCTTCCGATCGCGCATAAGGCCTAAAATTTGACAAAATATGAAAAAAACTTCATTTTTGCGATTTTTTTGAAAAAATTTTGAATGAAATGTTTTCATAATTTTTTCGCGCGGAAAAGTTTATAATTATGAAGACAAAAAGAGGGATAAAAAGGAGGAAAAAAATTATCGAAATCGATTAATATCTTCCGGTCGTGCCTGGGGCCTAAACTTAGACAAAATATGAAAAAACATCATTTTTGCGATTTTTTATTTAATTTTTTGAATTAGATGTTTTCGTAATGCAATAGTTTGTAACGTTTACTAAAAAAGCCTTAAAACATTGTGCTTTGATTTTGTTTTGGTCAGTTAATATCTTCCGGTTGCGAATTAACCCCAAAATTACCCTAAATAATATATTAAAAAAGGTACATTTTTAAGCGTTTTTGGTTTTTGATGAATAATTTTTAGTGGAACAACCGTAGTATTTTTTGAGACAGACTGACAATAATATAGAAAAACAAACTACCACAGGTTCAGTCGATATTATTCAGTTACGAAAAGCCTTAGAAACTCTCATGCGTAGACGTCGGGCAGCAATCCAGGCAACGTCGCTCGCCCGGCAACGGCTCTCTTCCACTCCATCGCCGCCTTCCTAGGACCATGTCAGCTGTCTGCCTATATTGTTTTTTCAGTCTGCGCTTCTATGTAGTAATCACAGTGTACTATTAGTATTTAGTTCAATCTTGCTGTTTTGATTTTGAAAATCTTGTAGTCTTCTGTAATGATGTAGTTTCCTGCTGTGTGTGGACTCTGTGATTTAACAAAAAATAATGTAATAACAAGACAAATACTCTAACAACAAGACAAATATTTGGCTGCCCCACTTTTGGCACTCCAAAGAACTGCCATCAAACTAACTGCCAACTGGCGAAGACACCATTATTAATTTCTAGTGCCAAATTTAACCTTTCTTGAGTACGGCACCTAATGATGTCCTTGCCAGTGGACGGCTTGTTTGGTGGTAGTGTTTTTGGAGTACCAAAAGTGGGGCAGCCAAATATTTGTCTTGTTATTAGAGTATTTGTCTTGTTATTTGGCTCGGCAATTGTATAACTTTTTCGTTAAACCACCGAGTTCACACAGAGCAGAAAAACTACATCATTACAGAAGACTTGAAGGATTTCAAAATGAAAACAGCTAGATTGAACTAAATAAAGTACTCTGCGATTACTACATAGAAACGCAGACTGAAAAACCAATATAAGCAGATAACTGACGTGGTCCTTGGAAGGCGGCGATGGAGTGGAAGAGAGCCGTTGCCGGGCGAGCGACGTTGCCTGGATGCCTCCCCGACGTCTACGCATCAGAGTTTCTAAGGCTTTTCGTAACTGAATAATATCGACTGAACCTGTGGTAGTTTGTTTTTCTATCTTATTGTCAGTCTGTCTCAAAAAATACAAGGGTTTTTCACAAAAATTAATCATCAAAAACCAAAAACGCGTAAAAATGTAACTTTTTTAAAATTATTATTTTGGGTAATTTTGGGGTTAATGTGCAATCCGAAGATATTAACTGACCGAAACAAAATCAAAGCACAATGTTTTAAGGCTATATTAGTAAACGTTACAAACTATTGCATTACGAAAAATCTAATTCAAAAAATTAAATAAAAAATCGCAAAAATGATGTTTTTTCATATTTTGTCTAAGTTTTTGCCCTAGGCACGACCGGAAGATATTAATCGATTTCGATAATTTTTTTTCCTCCTTTTTATCCCTCTTTTTGTCTTCATAATTATAAACTTTTCCGCGCGAAAAAATTATGAAAACATTTCATTCAAAATTTTTTCAAAAAAATCGCAAAAATGAAGTTTTTTTATATTTTGTCAAATTTTAGGCCTTATGCGCGATCGGAAGATATCAATGGATTTCGATAATTTTTTTCCTTCTTTTTGTCTTTACAATTAGCTACTTTTTCGCACTATTACATTTCGAAAACATCCAATTCAAAAATTAAAAAAAAAAATCGCGAAAATCAAGTTTTTTCATTTTTTATCAAATTTTAGGCCTTATGCGCGATCGGAAGATATCAACCGATTTCGATAATTTTTTTTTCCTTCTTTTTGTCTTCATAATTCGCAACTTTTCCGCGCTATTACAAATTCGAAATAAAAAAAAGTGTTTTTTCGGCCCACCCTAATGGGCAGCCCTGCTGCTTCCCCCCCTCCCCTGCTGCTTATGTGATTTAAGTTTGAAAAAAAAAAATAATCAAGTAAATTAATAATGATGAAAGATACACAGGGCCGCCGTTTGGGGGGGAATACTGGACCTCTAGTACCCGGGCCCGGAGCTTTGGGGGGGGGCCGTAAGGTTATGAACATGTTTTTCCAGTAATAGTGTCAATAATTTCATCAAAAAAAAAAAATCTCTCTTTCCATTACCGATTCTCAATATGAAACAATTGCTAGTACAAACACTAATGAATGAAACACGCTTGCACAAAAGAAAATGTACCGCGTTTTAAAATCATCTGGAGATACAAAAAACCGTGAAAATAAAATCAGATGCACACTTTCGTAACAAAGAAAAAAAAGTTTTTCCGAAAAAAATTTTTCCTCCTTTTTTTTTTACAATTGCAAATGTGCTGAAACGGTGGCATGAAAATATGCAATTGCGGGGGGGGGGGGTGCATAGAGGGCCCGGCATTACAATTGGTACCGGGCCCCATCGCTGGTGGCGGCGGCCCTGAAGATACATTAAAAGGATATTTAAACTTTTAACTTGCCGATAATTACTTTTCCTCTTATTACTGGTTTCCATCACTTTCAGCAGATTTATTAAAGGTAGTACAGACAAAGCATTTTCTATGGAAGAAAAAAAATCAGAAAATTTAAGGGGAAGCAAAAATAAATATGACATTGACATGTTAAATTTACAATAGAAATAATGACATGTGTGCAAGTAATTCAAGTAATATTTTCAGTGGTCATTGAATACACATGAGAACTGAAATGATGTATGAGAAAGTAAATAACTTTAAAATCATAATGTTTAACATATCTCTTTCGTGGGGATAATCGTGCCCCATATCAGACTTCTCAATTACCACGCATCCGCTGCCCTAAAAGCGCCGGCTACCTTCCATCGGTCTCCCCGCTGACCCCGCCGAAAACTCGGGTGTCCTCGCAGTCCTCGGTGGAAACCTTCTTCCCCTTTTCCGTCAACACAAAGTCGATTCGCGTCAGCGCCATCTTTCGGTAGTGGAAAAATCGGGACATTTTTTCGGCGTGTTGCCAAAGGAGATAAAGCTCCTTCCTTTTAGACTCCCTGGTTGACGGAGAAGGGAAAGGAGAATTTCGCCGAGGACCCCGAGTTTTCGGCGGGATCAGCACTCTTGGGCAGGGGTGGCCAACCTTTTTAGGGAGAGTGCCACTATCTGGAGAGAAAAAACTCAGCGTGCCACATTGTATGTTTCCAACGAATTGATTTTTTTAAAAGTTAAAAATAGATTTTATGCTGGCTGATTATGTAATTCTGACTCAAATGAAACATTTTTTCTTATGAATCTAATTGAAATCTAAATGATAACGAAGATAAAAACAAGTCCGAACTAAAGAGTTCGGACTTTCGTTAATAAACACTTTTATGAGTTCTGTCAGTTGGCTTATGCTTAGAAAAGAAACATCAAACATTCTATTCTAAAAATTAAACAGTCTGTACTTAATGTGGTTAATGAGTCTGTGTCTTTTTTACTTCCTTTTACGTAGTAAAGGAAGTATTGTGATCACGAAAATAATTTCACTCAAATTTCGGTCTAAATTTTGACGTTGCTCACCCCTGAATGAATGTCGCGTAGTTTTTTCGACCTGTTAGCACGTGCATATGTACCTAACAATATACAAACAGCCGAAAAATCAATTTCGACCACCCCCGAGTAAATTACGACGAGTTTTCTCGTGACGTCTGTATGTACGTATGTGCGGATGTATGTGCGTATGTGGCTCGCATAACTCAAAAACTATGTGCCGTAGAAACTTCTAGCTTGGTATGTAGGCTCTGAGGGGAGTCTAGTTGTGCACCTCCCCTTGTGATTGCATTCGAATGTTCCCAAAGGGGTCTTTTACCCCTTTTTTGAGGTAAATCAATGTTAATTTCAATACAGACTCAAGTGATATGAATTGGCGCCACCACTTGGCGACATGTCGCCAAGTTTGGTCGCCAAGTGTTTGGCGCCAACTTGGCGACATATCGCCAAGTTGGCGACAAATTTGGCGGAAAAATTATTTTTTGAATTTGGATTCAACTTGGCGCTATTGGCGATATTTTGCGAAAAATTCACTAAATGATATTAAAATCAGCAATATTTAGAAAAATAACCACTGTAAAATATTTTTTGCATTCTTTCGTGGTAGATTAGGGGAGTAAATATTTGAATTGTTACCTTACTCACTCCAAGCACTTTTTTTAACACTTAAGGCAACTACTAAGAAATTTACACGTAAAAGGAAGTAGTGTGGGGTCCATACCAGATTTTTTACCAAGTCTTTAATTTTAAGATTAGTTCTTGAGAATACTAAGAAGTTTAAGTGTTTTAAAGGCTATCAATTAATATTCAACGGTATTTAGATTTTCTGCATTCATAACAAAAAATGTTTGTTTAGAAGCGTATTTTGAACCAAATCTACAACAGTATCAGACGGCTAAAGTGTGTAAATGTGAAAAAAAAATTGTTGTTACAAATTTCCAAATTTCTATACAACGTGGGTGACTTTCTGTTGAAGTAAGCTCTTATATTTGATTACCAATGCAAAAGGTCAGTAATTCCGATTTGGATTTCAGAAGAGTAACAAGTAGTGTCTTGCAGAGAAATAAACAAAGAATTTGAAAATATCAGCATTTTTTTTTTTCCTTTTTTTTATGATCCTGAAAATCATCAAACCTAACACTGAATGAATACTTAAAATCGGTGTAAAATTTTCTCCATATACCATTGGAAAATTATTAAATTTCGATTGACACTTTCAGTATTAACTTTTAATGTTTTATTCTTTTTTCTCCAAAGTAGAGAGAAAGAAACTGAAGTTTCATCATAAAAGAATGTAGATGACCTCTACTGGTTTAGGAAACGTTTTTTTTTTTTGTGCAATCTTAAATTTAAATTACTTAAACGCAGGATATTAAGAGATGGCATAGCTAAATTAGTTCGCTATTCTCCTTTCTAAATAGCAAGTCCTCATTCATTGCTTTCCTTCTAGATATTTTGAAAACACACTCCCTAAAATTCTAAAATCTTATGACTATTTTTCTTTTGGATAGCTATTGCACATTTTAATGAAGGAGTAACTTGCCATACTCTCCTCTTTCTCTTGGGAAAAGTTCACAAAACATTCAGAGCTCTAATAAGTAGTTTGTTAATACAGTTAACTCTACAGGGTCACCAACAGAGAAAAAGTCTCATTCCTTGGCAAGGAACTTGTGATAGATAATTCGATGACACTTTTGAAGTTTTTTTTCCCAAATTATTTTCAAGTAATGTAACAAAAGCAATTTAAGGGTCTTCATTTGTGCAACCATGCCAATTTTTTTCCAATCTAGTTTCTTAATTTTAGTTGCAGAGTTTTTTTTTTTTTTTTCAATTTCATCACCCGTAGCTGAAACTATTGCAGATCAAGAATCCATTCTGCTGCATCGAAAGTTTCAGTCGTGTCAAGCACAAATATGCTTTACAAAGCATTGTCTGTAGCGTCACAGCTTCCGTTGGATGTCCGAAGCTAACGCTAAGTACCTTGCAATATTGTAGTTCAGACATTTTTTAAGCCAGCCTCCTGACACTTAATTGTCACAATATCATGACATTTATCAGTTTAAGGGTTTTAGTTTTTATCAATATTTTTGAGATCGACATTTTCCCCTCAATTTTGGATTTTTTTCAAAAAGTCTTCGCGTGCCACTGTTACTGGTCTGCCGTGCCACATCGTGGCACGCGTGCCGCGGGTTCGCCACCACTGCTCTAGGGAGACCGACGGAAGGCAGCCGGTGCTTTTCGGGCAGCTGATGCTTGGTAATTGAGAGGTCTGATATGGGGCACGATTATCTCCACGAAAGAGATATGTTAAACATTATGATTTTAAAGTTATTTACTTTGTACTTTCTCATATTTCATTTCAGTTCTCATGTGTATTCAATGACCACTGAAAATATTACTTGAATTACTTGCACACATGTCATTATTTCTATTGTAAATTTAACATGTCAATGACATATATATTTTTGCATCCCTTAAATTTTCTGCTTTGTCTGTACTACCTTAAATAAATCTGCTAAAAGTGATGGAAACCAGTAATAAGAGGAAAAGTAATTATCGGCAAGTTAAAAGTTTAAATATCCTTTTAATGTATCCTTTCATCATTATTAATTAACCTGATTATTTTTTTTCAAACTTAAATCACAAAGCAGCAGGGGGGGGGGAGCAGCAGGGGTGCCCATTCCCCCCCCCCCAATTCTTCACAACCCTTTTGTGCTTTTTATTTTTGCCCCTTTTTTTATCATTACTTTTTGTTTTTTAACATTACTTATTTATTTCTTTAAATATTATTTATTTTTTTTTTAATATTATTTATTTGTTTTTTAAATTATAACTATTATTTTTTATATATTATTAATTTTTTTAAAGTATTAATTATGCGCAGAATAGAATCTTTTTTTCTCTTCCAGACATTCTAAGCATACGCACAAAATAAATAATTAAAAATAATAATAAAGAAATACTTTAAATTAAAAAAATAAATTAAAAAATAATTCAAATAAATTAGTTTTAAAAAATGCCCCCCCCCCTAAAAATTTTTTTTTGATGCCTCAACTTGCGCCATAAAACCTCCCCCCCCCCCCCCTGTGGGCAACTATATGCAATGGAGAAATTTATAAATCCTCAAGCTCTTCACCTAAGTTAAGGCAGATCAAATTAGGTTTTAAAAGGATTGCTTCATAGGCAAAAATTAAACGCTTCGAATGTAAAATATATTATAAACGTAGGATGAAGCAGAGTGTTATATGCTTCTCTAAACAGCTTTCATAGCTAAAGCAGCTTTAAATTTAATAACATTCAGGAAATTCCCGTACTTAAATGCCCTTTAAAACGCTACACTACGCGATTCAAACAAAGTAAGGTTGCAGCAGCGCTCTCTGGCTCGAAAACTGTGAAAATTCGTGTTGTTAGTTAGCGGCATATTTTTTGTTTACCGTAATTGTTGTGAAATAATCATTCTGCTGGTGGTTAGTTGTTGTAACGAATGTACTTTAAAGATAAGAAAATCAAACTAGATTGTTTTCCAAGGATTTCCGTCGAAAAAAAAAGTTGTTTTGAACAGCTTGTTAACACAGAATGACAAGCCTTCGCTACGAACGAATGCAAACTTATGAGTTCCCATTCCTATCTAAATACTTGATGAATATTGTATTTAATACAAGCCATTAGCCAAAAGATGGGGTTTTTTTTTTTTTAAGAAAATGCACTTCTCTCGGCATTTTCATTCGGTAAATATTTTTAAAACTAAAGCGTATCGTAGCACATATGACATACTGTAAGTATCACACTTCTTGCTCTGTTATTTGACATTCAAATACTTTTTTAACAGATTCGAATGTGCACTTTGAATACTTACTATTTTTCCGCAACATAATACGTATTTAAAATTAATTTTTGACATCAAATTGACATTAGTTATAATACTTCTTTTCTGAAAACTTCATGAAGTTCAATCCTAAGACTTTGAAAAATTTGTTGTTGAGTTTTTTGGAGTATCAAGTGTATGGATGATAACCATGATTCCAAGCAATTTATCGAAAGAAAAACAAGAATCGAAGAATTACTACTACTGCTTCTTCATCACTGAATGGCTATGACAGGGAGATTTGGTGTCATTTATAATCAATTTCTCTGTTGTAGCTTTTCAGTTTATCTGGCCAACACTCTGCAGCTTAGAATTGCTTTCATTTCCTTGCTTGATGCATTACATTTTGTTTTGCCTGTAAAATTGAATGCAAAACTTTCTTGATGTTTTATTACAAAGGTAAGATATTTAAAAATACTTTTGTCAATGATATGTAAGTTATTCCAACTTTATTCTTTGAAAAAAAAAAAAAAAAAGTAACACTGAAACTTTAAAAGTTTGTCTTTTAAATATAGGATTGCTGGTGTAAAATCGAGGATTGCTCTAGGGACTGCAGGGGAGGGGGGATTATAGATTACACAAAGAATTGAAATTATATATCAGGTACTAATAGGAAATAAGGAACTTGAGTCGAAGATCTAAACACTTTTGCAACTTTTTGGGGAATTCGAGGAAGTTGAAATGTTATTTGACTGTTTGAACTTTTTGCATATATTGTAATAGTTTTCATGCCATGTTAATCAGTTTATTCATAACTTAACCTTAAGATCTATGAACTGTAATTTTGCTAAATTGGAACAAATAATGTGGAATTAAATAAACATTGGAGATTGATATCCCAGTATGGTAAAGTAAAATTATAAAATCTATTCACATGAAAGTTAAAATTCAGATATCCAAGTACAAAGTGTTTCATGATTGTCGCAGTTTTTTAGAAATGAAGGAAAGCAATATTACACGCTATCAACTATTTAAATATTTCATGTATTTCTATGCTGTTTTTGCCATTTGCCCTATATGTTTTTTTCCGTATTCTCACATCTTATGATGATCTGATGTCAGCCGAGTAAGAACAGGCATTTGGGAGAGGCTTGGAACGGCAGAGGGTTTTGTCTACCCTCTAAAGGGTACATTCTGGTCCGCCGATTCCAGCACAGGGACCAATTTTAATACCGACCTGTCCTTGTCCCCCACCCCCCGATTGCATAGTTTATACCGTCGTTTCGTTTCCTCTCACTCACACAATTACAAATTTCAAGATAGATACAGTGGAACTTCGGTTAGTCGACAGACGGATAACTTGACTACCTTGGTAAGTCAACAATTATTTTTCCAATGGTTGGTCTAATGTTAATTTCAAAGGGGGAAAACCTCTTTAACTTGCACAGAAATGTATATAAACCTCTATCAGTCGATAACCACTTACTATTTTAGTCCAATTTTCGCTACCAATTCTCTTTCACATTGAGCTCTATCAGAGAGCTTGTACCCAGAAGAGTCCGCCACTACATTGTGCTTTTGGTACAGTATCAGGGCTTGGAAGGGCTAGAAAAATGTATTCTGGGGCAATTGGCAAGAGAATGCGTGGACACTTCTTACTCCCTCACACTTGTTTTTCCAACACGTGTAAACAAGGCTTTTCTCTTTAATTAACTCGATAGACTAGAAGTTATTACCTCTTTTAAAGAATTATGGATTTATTCCTCATTAGATATTCAAACTTGTCCCATCTATTTTGTTATATTCTCTGAAAACAAAACAAAGAAAAAAGACAGGAAAAATCATTGACTGAAAGTTATATCCATAACTAATACCCTGCTTACACGAATAAAACCGTCCAGAACCAAACATTTCACATAGACACAATGTCAAGTATCCCCTCTTAATCGAATAATTTCCCCGGATAGTAGAATAATATTTGTCAGCTTTTACAAAAATTTTTGCTAAGATAAAGGTCGAATAAAATAAGAGTGTTTCCACAAGACCTTGAACAAGCAAACCACTATTGTGAACTGTTTCAGAAAATAAAAAGCAAAGGCGGAAAAACTTTTTTTTTTTGCAACACAAGTTGTATATTACTTTTTTATGATTTTCATATGACTGTACAACATTTATGCTCAATTACTATGCTATTTTGTTGTTTACTTTGCTTATTTCAAAATCTTTTTACCAATAACATTAATTATTTCCTTTATATTGCTATTTCTTTGTTATTATTACATTTTGAGACAAAAGTTGTTACACTGGAACAGTAAAAAAATGTTCCCCGCAATCAAATACCCCACTTAATCGAATAAAATTTTTTGGAACCTACAGTATTCTTTTAAGCGGGGCCGACAGTATGTAATTTCAATTCTTTGTGCAATCTATAATCTCCCTTCCCAGGGACCGCGCTAAGGATTTTAAGTTGTTAGCCAGTAAATTAGCAAAATTTCAAAAGTCTTAGCCAAACTTCAAGAGTTTTAGTCAAAGAATTTAAATAATTGTTTTTTTAATATAATACATGTATTTTTTTCCCCAAGTAAAAATTTCTGACAATTTTCCATTCGCCAATACTTTAGCCAAATCAGAATTTTTTTCGCCGAATTTTCCATTTTATCCCATTTGGCGAGGTGGCGAATGCTTAGCGCGGTCCCTGCTTTCCCTGCAGTCCCTATCAAGGCAAGCAGAGCAATCGTCGAGTTTTCACTAGCAATCCTTTTTTTTAAAGACAAACTTTTAAATTTTCAGTTACTTTTTTTTCCAGAGAATATAGTAGGAATAATTTAAAATATCATTAACAAATATATTTTTATAATACCTTACCTCTAATAAAACATTAAGAAAGTTTTGACGTAGAATTTTTCAGGCAAAACAAAATGCAATGCATCAAGCAAGGAAATGAAAGCAATTCTAAACTGCAGAGTGTTGGCCAGGTAAACTGAAAAGCTACAACAGAGGAATTGGTTATAAATATGACACCAAATCTCCCTGTCATAGCCATCCAGTGATGAAGAAGCAGTAGTAATTCTTCGATTCTTGTTTTCCTTTCAATAAATTGCTTGAAATCATGGTTGTGATCCATATACTTGATACTCCAAAAAACTCAACAACAAATTTTTCAAAGTCTTAGGATTGAACTTCATGAAGTTTTCAGAAAAGAAGTATTATAACTAATGTCAATTTGATGTCAAAAATTAATTTTAAATACGTATTATGTTGCGGAAAAATAGTAAGTATTCAAAGTGCACATTCGAATCTGTTAAAAAAGTATTTGAATGTCAAATAACAGAGCAAGAAGTGTGGTACTTACAGTATGTCATATGTGCTACGATACGCTTTAGTTTTAAAACTATTTACCGAATGAAAATGCCGAGAGAAGTGCATTTTCTTTAAAAAAAAAACCCCCATCTTTTGGCTAATTGCTTGTATTAAATACAATATTCATCAAGTATTTAGATAGGAATGGGAACTCATAAGTTTGCATTTGTTCGTAGCGAAGGCTTGTCATTCTGTGTTGACAAGTTGTTCAAAACAACTTTTTTTTCGACGGAAATCCTTGGAAAACAATCTAGTTTGATTTTCTTATCCTTAAAGTACATTCCTTACAACAACTAACCACCAGCAGAATGATTAGTTCACACTAATTAGGGTAAACAAAAAATATGCCGCTAACTAACAACACGAATTCTCACTGTTTTCGAGCAAACCGCGATCCTGTGACATCTACATCACGTGATCGAGCAGACGACGCTGAAATAGGTCCATTACTAGTCGAAATCAGGGGCGGACTAAGTGCCTTCATAGGGTTCAAGCCTTGACTTCTTGGAAGGGCGCACTTGAGGGGCTGGGGGTATGGAGCCCTCTCCCTCCCCCCAAAAAAGAAACTAGCAGGGGGATATTCCTCGAAACATATTCAAAATTAAGAATTTTTTTTTAAATGCAACTGTCGTCATCTCTGTGCTTTTAAGAGAAGAGTGATCAGAGAGGGGAGGAGTCCATGGTGTTCCTATGTGTTGAATTCAAAATTGAAACCGAAAATCAGACAATTTTCTAAAAAGTTGCATGAAGAGATGGGAGGTTCCTTCTCAATTTTTTTCTTCAAAATTACAGTCATTTTTGTCTGTATTTGGTAATATTAGAGGGTTAGAGCTACCTTTGGAAAATTTCCAGATGTTTATGTTTGAAACATAAAATTTACGGTGAACTTCATTGACTAAGAAATTGGGACAATTCTATCGCTCTCTGGAAAATTTTCGTCATTGAACTCTGAAAAACTCAATTGTGGGGTATCTGTGGGGACGGAAGAGAATAAAGGGGTTTGATATTCCACTTTCGACAATTTTCAGAATTAAAGTTATGAAGACACAACCACAGGGCCGGACTGGGTTGTCGAAAGGGCGTGGGAAGGCTGAGTCGAAGGGCGCCGATTTAGCCTCCATAACACTTTAAGAATTTAAAACGGACATTTCAAAAAACCCCGTAATACAGAAGCGTGTTAATTATTATTATTATTTATTTATTTAAAATTCATTTTTTTAAGACTTTAAAATATTTTTACAGACAAAACACATATAAGGATCATCTAAAGTCTTTTAGTCTATTTTTTAAAGTCTGATTTATTTTTTTCAAATTCGATATTAATTAATTAATTATTAGTATTTTTACTAAAATGATAAAAACGTAGCAAATATCTTGGGTCAAAGCTACAACAAAATACAATTGATGGAGCTCTAATTTATCCGGTGCACCCGAAGTGAAACTTTGTAGTACTAAATGTCAATTTGATGATACTGGAAGTCTGTTAAAAAACGCTTGAAAATTAAATTAACTGAGAAATCATTTTATATCTATGGATATACATTGCTATATTGTTATCAGTATAAGGAATAAATGAATAAATTAACTCTTGTAACAAAAATCAAAGATTTCAGTTTGAAAGAATAAGAGCGGACAAATTTCGTGGCCATGTTGTATAATTTTTCATTTGTTTTGCTTCTCCTTTTGCCTCTTTTTTTCACATTTGTGAGTTCAATGTAAATTATAATTAAAATGTAAAGTAGCACATACATGTAAAATTAAAATGTCAAGTTTCTTGTTCTCTTGGAGAAGAAAACAAAAAACTTTTAGGATAATACTTTTTCCCAGACACATTTGTATATCAGGATCTAGATCTAATGTCTAAAACTTCATTTTAGAAATGCTAGCTGTCCAAAGTGTTATATTTTAAAAGTACATATGTTTAAAAATCATTTCAAACATTTCTATTCATTTTCATGTTATCGTTGTCCTTAAGTTACGATTTTTTTTTTTTTTTTGAGTGCGCCCGCGCGAGCGAGAGTATTCATTGCAAAAAAACAATTATATTAAAGAGAGAGAGAGATAAGAAAGATAAAAAAAGTTCAGGGTCTGACTGTATCCTGACTACATTTTAAAGTACAGTATACTCCCGATTGTACGCGGAATTGGATGGCACATGTATCGTGGACAACGGAAAAAAAAAAGCTTAAAAAGGGGGTAAAGAAGAAAAAAATGGTCTTTATTGTCTTTTGCTAAAAAATGATTGTATTGTACTTAAAACGTGATACAAACAGTGAAGATAGGTACAGTATTAAGAATTATTTGCATTTTAAGTTCTGAAGCACATAAGATCTATAAAGGGATAGGACTCTATAAAGGGATATGATAACGTCCAACAATTTATTCGCTAAAATACGCCGCACTCTTCTGTATGGAATATTAAGCAAAAACAACAATTTAATTTCACCTGATCTTCGCGGATTATCCGCCCCGTGTATAACCCGCTCGAAGATAATCGAGAGTATACTGTAATAGTTTTCAAATCATCACATTGAAACTCATAGATCATATTACAACTACTTATAAATCCATGTATTGTAATTCTATAATTTAGGATTATACATATAGGAAAATATTTTCTTAATACAAAGAAAATGAAAATTAAAATGAGAAACTTACGGTTGAAAATATTCGTTCTTTTCGTGTATTCAATTTTTCTAAATCTCCAAAATCACTTCTTCACTAATGCTAAAATCTAACTCAAATGACTCATTGATTCGTGTAACAGCACTCTCCCGAGACAAGCACAAGACGTAAGTACCGTCAATAAATCTCACCATTCTACTCGTATTCTTGACCATTGATATGTGCTGTCACTTTCACCCTCACATCCCTTTTTTATTGAGGAAACGGCCAGGAGATTCTGGGAAACAACGAGGGTCTGCTTTTGTTCTTGGGAGTGTAGGGATAGTGACTTTAGGGGGCAAAGATGAGCTACAGTAGATAGCGGAGCGCAGTAGACTGCTTCCCTGCTTACGAAAGGGCGCCTACCCAACAGCCTTTAGGAGAGCATGATATAACGTTTCTTTATAAGATATAGAAAGCCCAGTGTACATTTTTAAAAAAAAAAGCAAACACATTATGAAAACAGTAGAAGGGCGCCGTTCGGGAGGGCGCACCGGGAAATCTCCCGGTCAAGTCTATGGCCAGTCCGGGCCTGCACAACCATTGACTATTTTTGATGGTGTTATTGAAACCGGTAATACTCCTGCGGAAATTAAAATCGCAGAAACACAATTTCGATCTGCTTGATAACGACAAAGGAAAAAGGATAAGGTTCTCTCCCGGAACTTCTTTCAAAACTTAACAAAACCAATCAGTTCTAGCTCATCTTTGGGAAGGAAAAGTGTAGGACTTTTCTCGCTGAACTTACCAAAAGCGAAATTTTCAACTGTTTTTGATGAGGTTAAGGGAATTTAAAATTCGTGACTATTTTCAGAAAGTTTTCGTGTTTCAAAATTTTAAAAACACAAATTTAAGTGTTCCTTTTTTGCTGAATTTAGGAAATTGGAAATGGTCGAGGGTTTCTAGAAATGTTTCGGTATTGCACTCTGTAAAACGCAGTCACAGGCTGTCTTTGGTGACGTTTAGATGATGCCTTAACGTCTAGTATAGCAGTCGAATAATTCAGAGTGTTTCGTTTTTTTTCTATGACTGTACCGATTTTTAGGCTTGTATATAGAAAGAACGTCTAATATTTTTTTTTTTTTAACTTAAATTTAATTTGTCTTGATGGAAGTGTCCATTTATAGTTCAGCTGAACTTTTAGGAACTGTCTGGTTGCATAAAAATCTTAACTTAAAAAAAAAAGTTTCAAACGAAAAATTCTCAACTTTGCTTTTTTAACAACTTATGATGATGCGTAAAAAGTCTATGCCTCAGTTAAATATATCGAGTTGTTCGTATAAACTGTCCTTCTGTTACCGCTGGAATTCACTAGTAACAAGAGCCAATTTATTATCGTAAATTGGAATTGCATTTCTGAGATTAAAAGCTTTGCGTCTCTGCAGACCACGACCACCAGAGAAGCAATGTCTTTTCCCCTCTCCTTTTTTATACATTTTTATCTCCTTCTTATTTTTAAAATGAAAACAGTCAAGAACATTTTCCCCTCAAATATTTTATATAAGTACACCTAATTGAATAGATGATACAGATATTTTCTTTTTAACAGGCGAGGCATTGACTATGGAATGTTAGAAGAGACTTTTTTAGTTTCCAACGACAACTTCGCCAAAGTAATGCAAAAAAAAAAAGAAACAATCTGGTGTCAGAGATGTATTTAAAACGATGAAACAATTTCTTTTACAAAGAGCAAGAGAGGTTGAAAACCTGCCATCAGAGATGAGTTTCCAACTACACAACTTCGTGCAACGAAAGCAAAAGGAAACAAAAGGCAAAGGGAGTCTGCTTTCCGGTATCAGAAGAGTTTCCAGCAACCTCACACACAAAAGGCAAAAGGAAAAGCAGCTCCGCACACTGAAAGCTAAAGGTGGAGGCAATCTTATCTCAAAGATGAATTTAAAACAGACAGGAAACTCAAACTTCGAATGCAGACATCAAAAGGAGTCCGCAATCTAATATCAGAGATGAGTGTAAAG
>JAXGGA010021401.1:0-16643 GCA_038373865.1 Uloborus plumipes | reverse complement strand
AAAATCTTCATGCTCCGCAAGGAGGTCAAAGTTCGTTAATTGAACCCAAAATGCATTTTTTCATCTTTACGAAAACATTAGTTTTCAAAAGTTCTTCCAATCACTAACGGCCAAAAAGGTACCCAATGGGATGAAATACTGTGATGTAAAATTATATCATAGTCCGATAAAATCTTCATGCTTCACATGGTCGTCGAAATTTGCATAATTAACCCCTAAATAGCACTTTTTCATCATGAATGAAAAAATTCTTTTGAAACGAATACAGGTAGAAAAATTGCCCTTTAAGGTCAAAACCCTTAAAACAAAACTGGAGACTCGTTATTTAAAAGATGTAGAAGTAGAAGGAGGAGCCCCCCCTCCCCCCGGCCACCTTCCCCCAGTCGTCGGCGACTTCGAAAAATTAATGTTTTTACGTATAACTGAGTGATTTTCTTATTCCAGTACGTCCAGTTAGTTTATATTTCGATCGGCGATAAGATGATGCTTGGGTAGTTCAAATAAAAAAGGAGAAAAAAGATCTATGAAAAATTTTAGAAGAATATTATGATCTGGTGCACAGGAGCCTCACTCAAAATACATTTAGCAAGTTACCATTCAATCTGGCGAAGCCAAAGTTATTTTTTCCAAAATACTAGCATTATTCAAAGATCGAGATATCTCTTGGGATAGTTCTATTGTTGTAGGCTGTGATGGAACAAATATAAACACCAGATTCAAATCAAGCAGATTCGATTATTAGAACTATCTTTAGATCGTGCCCAACAGAGGGGCGTTCGTCTATTGCACCTAAATGAACTACATCAACTCTAGAGCATATTTTTCAAAAAATATGACAGGGTAACCAAAAGTCCTAATTCATATTCAAGACCTATCGAAAAAGCCATACTAGACTAAAAGTCTTCCAATAATTGCTCGCTCGCCAGTTTGTGGTGCAGGTTTTGTTTTTGTTAAGGTAACAAAAAGTTCAATATGAGTACTGATCAGGAGTACTGTGTGTCAGCCCCGCTTAAACGAATACTGTCGGTTCCAAGAAATACTATGCGATTAAACGGGGTATTCGATTATGCGGGGATCTTCAACATTTCGCCTATGGCATCAGTTCCGAGATATTTTATTCGTATAAGCGGGGTATTTGTTTATCCGTTACCCGATTAAGCGGGGATGACAGTATTTACAAAAGCTATTTCTACCGGCGCCTTTCCAAGTGACCGTGCAACATTAAAATTAGGATCAATCGTGCATTCCTAGAAGGTATTATGTTGGAATAGATCTATCTAACTGAAAACTTAATTACATTGCCAACCTTTATATTTAAAGTATACACTTCCATGTGGTTTGACATAAAAGCAAAGTCGGGTTGCTCGGAAGGTCCTAAGCACATTTGAGATATTATTCATGCATCAAGCAGGGCCCGATTAAGATGTCATGGGGCCCTAGGCCAAATACTTTTTTGGGGCCCCCTGTACTGAGGCTTTACAATTTTAGGCATAGGATAAAACAAATTTAGGCATTGACTACAGCAATTTTAGCCATTTCGGGGCCCCTAAACTGTGGGGGCCCTAGGCCGTGGCCTAGTTGGCCTATTCAGTAATCAGGCCCTGGCATCAAGACACTTAAAGCATGCAAAATTACATTGAAGTCAGATAAAATCTTAATACGTCGCAAGGCGTTAAATTGATCACGAGCAGAAAACTTACAGGTAAAAATACATTCTCTAAGCTAAAACAGAAAAAATTGCAAATGAAATATATTCCAGAATTTCAGCATTTTTTTTCGTTTATTTTAGTAAATATTTGCTAAAATGGTTCTGTAAGACAGGTTACTGTCTAGTACAAGACTCATTAACGTTATGCGTGTTAAATTTAGATTACATATTAACACAAGTACACAGATAAATACACTTTTCGACTTATTTCAGCAAAGAATATTTTACTACTAAATCACCTATTTTTTTTAAATAAAATTTCAGAAAAAGGAAAAGTTTTCCATCCAAACAGAAATTCTTGGGGAACACTGAGCAGAGAACTGCGATTTCGAAATTAGAAGTATGAGGGGTTCATGTATATTTTTTCGTGACAATCTTGGCTGAAATAAAGAAAAGTCGTTGTTCTTCTCCACAGATTTTGTGAACGATTTAAAGATGCTTCTAATAATCGAATCCCTCCTCCTTTAAATCCGGGGCTCACGATTGTTCGATCAAACTATCACGAGAAATGTTTCCATCTTTGAATAATGCTAGTATTTTGGAAGAAAAAAAGCTTAGCTTTGCCAGATTGAACGGTAACTTGCTAAATGTATTTTGAGTGAGGCTACTGCACTATATCATACTATCCATCTAAAACTGTTAATAGATGAAACTTTTTTCCCTTTATTTTCATTTGAACTCAAGTAGCATCTTATCGCCGATCGAAATACAATCTAGCTAAACGAACCGGAATCAAATAAATTAAAAAAATCACTCAGTTTTACGTAAAAACCTTAATTTTCGAAGTCGCCGAGGACTGGGGGGAAGGTGGGCGGGGAGGGGGGTGGTCTCCCACTTCTGTATACTTTAAATAACGGGTCTCCAGTTTTGTATGAAGGGTTTTGACCTCAAAGGGCAATTTTTCTACCTGTAATCGTTTCAAAAGAATTTTTTCATTAATGATGAAAAAGAGCTATTTTGGGGTTAAATATGCAAATTTCGACCACCATGTGAAGCATGAAGATTTTATCGGACCGTGATATAATTTTACATTATAGTATTTCATCTCATTGGGTACCTTTTTGGCCCCCTAGTGATTGGAAGAACTTTTAAAAACTAATGTTTTCGTAAAGATAAAAAAATGCATTTTTGGGCTCAATTTACGAACTTTGACTTCCTTGCGGAGCATGAAGATTTTATCTGATCAACTTCAAACTAAACAGGTAGGGTCACCTGGGGTAATTCCTGGTCAAAAAGCATTAACATCCAATTATCACAAAATCTATCTAAGTTAGAGTTACAAATTTTGGTATGGAGGAAGCACATTGGGATGTCCATCGAATAAAATATTCATGCTATCAACAATACATAATGAACTTGAGTAATTGTCGTTAATTAGTGACCAGGAATTACCCCAGAGATGGGGTAATTCCTGGCCACTTACGGGGCAATTATTGGTCACTCAAATGATTGATGAAAATGCATACATTTTGTAAGCACATTATTAATACAAGTTATTAAACTAATTAGATAAATAATTTATTTATATATATAGCTAATTAAACACTGTATTTAGTTTTTTTAAGGAAGAATGCAATTGTTTTCAACATAATAGCTTTACTTAATAAAACTTAGCCAAAATACTTTTTATACACTTTGTATGCAATAGCTACAGCTTTTATATCTGTTGTGAATGAATCTTCACCTACCAAATAAATAGGTCCATAAAAAATATGGTGCACATGCACCATACACACTGAGCACATGCTTCTGTCTGTTATGAACAGGTTAAGGTGAACAGTTAAGTGAATAGTACAATGCAGTTACAATTAAGCATTTTTCTTAGTATAATTAAGAATAATTATTAAAACTTATAAAATAATTGGATGAAATTTAACAAAGAAAAATTCAGTATATTGTATACTTATCATTAACAGATAAGAATGTTACATTGCGGTTACAGTTAACTTTGCAGTTAAGGCTCACAGAGTTACATATAGTTTAAATCAATAACATATGTCAATAATAGGTGAAATAATAATCCATAAATATTAAAAAAAGGATTGACCAGGAATTACCCCACTGACCAAGAATTACCCCAGTAGCCAGGGGCATTATTTGGAGCCTTCCTGCAAATTATTCAAAACAATAATGGTAAATCCAAAACTATTTTTCAGTAACTGACATGGTACCTAATTCAACCAAAAAAACGAAAAAGAAAAATATTCAGAAGTTTGAGTTTGATCACGATCTTTGTACAAATGTATCAAAACTAAGGCCAATCTTGTTTTACGAAAGTTAACAAGCGATTTTAAAAAGATTTTTTTTTTCAAACTAAATACACAGTCAACTCATAATTAAGTAATGAATTGCAATGAAGATAGTTCAGAGTACCTCTGTGATTTTTTTCATTTTGCTGAAGGATTATTAAGACATAAAAAGGACTGTGACCAGGAATTACCCCAGAAACTTGCTGACCAGGAATTGCCCCGGGTGACCCTAATTGTTTAGTCCACGTGGACAACTTTTCTCACCCGGGCCGATTTGAAATTCCAAAAAAAAGTTTTTTCGATCCACCCTACTGCACAGCTACTGATCGTGTGAAGTAAAGACATAGATTGAACGATGAACGCCAATTTTCGAGATTTTTACTTTAGTTAATTAAAGACAGAGAAAGAAAAGATGGCCTGACAGTGTATTACATGTGCGCATGCCTTAGCCATGGCTTGGGGGGGGGGGGGGTAGCTTATTGCTTTATTCCCGGGCTTTACCTTAAATTTACGATTGTACCGTACCATTGTTTGGTTCTGTAAGAGGATTTCAGCCTTCAGCTCGGTTACTTCTATTCCAATCCGATGAGTGCCAACAAGCACGAAACTGATGTCCTCGGATGGAATAACCGAGTTGGCGGTGTGTTGGATGTGCAAAATTTTTGTAGTTTAATAGAGGGGTGCACTTACAAATCTTGCGGGGGCGGAGGGACGTACATAAGCCTATGTACGCTACTGCAGAGAACAGAGCATGTTTATCACTCGGACAGTGAAAATGGAGTCCAGATAATAAAGTGTTTGAACAAAACAATGTGCGATGATCATTTGCCACCATTTCGCCATGAGGGTAACAAGTTCATCTATAGTGAAGCGATCTCCCCCTGGATGTTAAGCATTGTTCGACTATTTCCACCCTTTTTTTATCGATAAATTTTTCAAACATAATTTTATTGCTTTGCAAAGGGGTATGAGAATAGTTCCTTACAAGATCTAAGACGGAAAAAAAATTAACGAGGGAGAAGACTATTAACACGCAAACTCTAAAATTTAACTTGAAGTGAAATTTTAAGAACTAATTTAGCTATATTCCTTTTTTCAATGGAAGGGCCTTGGGAGCACTTGTGTTTCATCTTCGCGAGCAGATGCCTAAATAAGGAAAATATCTCGTTTTGGGGTAAAAAATAATCACCTTAACCATGAACTAAAACATTCTTCAAAAACCGCTTCAACATACCAATATAATATAATAAAAATCACTACGCTGATCAGGGCGACGCGGATAGCAAGCTGGGGTATCATTTCATTTCATTTCACCCTCCAGGGTCCCCCGTACCTACCAGCTTAGTGGTTTAACCGGGATAGGGCCCTGAAGAGCGCTCTGTTCTTAATTTTGAACCAGAACCTAGGGTCGAGCAAACCATAGACCCTAGCACCCCCAGAGGTATCGTTTCACTTGGAGGACTTTGTGACCACGACATTTTTAACGCCTCCCAGTCACCATTAATCAAGACGGTGGATCTTTGATCGGCTGGGATCGAACCCGGGTCCTTTCGGACACGAGTCCGACGCCTTACCGATCGGGCCACCACGGCCCAAGCTGGGGTATCCCAGTCGGAGGTCATGATAGGTCATTGTGACCTCTCAAAAAGTTCAATTTTCTCAAGAATTCTTGCAGGTAATTTTACCACATTCACCTCAATTCTCGTGGGTCACTGTGACCTCCCAAAAAGTCCATTTTCACCAGAGCAATAGACAAGTGCCGCTCTTGTCATTTGACTCCGTACAAAACTAATTCTTTTCTTGTTAAATGGCCAGACTTTATTTTAACACATTACATTTTTGCTGCAAAGACCCGCCATTTGAAGCACTTTTTAATGATCCTAGATGCTAAGGATTTGGACATTGGACGCTGAAAATTTGTATCTGTTAGTTTCAAAGAAATGTTTTCAACTCCATAAAATTTCATCCAAATCGGAGGTGGTCGGTGTCGGAGTCGGAGTCGACATGTTTTTCAGCGACTCCGACTCCTTTGGTCCAAAATCAGTCCGACTCCGACTCCGCAGCCCTGGACAGCAGTAGTGCAAAAACTCGGTTTTTATTTTTAACCGTAATTTTTCGAAAGACCGGCACAAAATTAATTGTTATTTTTCGCAGATTAAAAAGAAAATGAAATGATGCCAACCTTTGCTATGATGACTTACTTTTGTAAAGTACTGAGGAAACAACAACAGCAAAAAAATATCCTTCAAGAAATATTACTCATGCTCAATTACCATACTACCATAAACTTTTTTTTTTTTTTTTTTTTTGTTTGAATGCGACAGTGCACATGTGGTTTGGAAATTTTTATCGAAATTTACCACTGAAAATAAAGTCAATCAAAAGCAACAAAACCCATAGCAGGATTGAACCTACGATCCTCGCGTTTCTAGCGCAACGCTCTTTCCAACCGCGCCAAAACAACTCACCTAACGGATGTTTTTCTTTGAAACAATGTGTACAACAAAATGCACAAAAAGAATGTTTGTTTTTATCTCTTCTCTCTCTCTTCTCTAACTCTTCTCTTCTCTACTAATAATAAAGCTGAAGGTTTGTCTTTTTTTCTTTCTGTCTATCTGTTACGCGCGTAGCGGCAAAACCGTCCGGTCGATTTTCATTATATTTGGCACAAAATTAGTTTGTAGCACGAAGTTATGCACGAAGAAGCGATTTTTCAAAAATTCTATTTCTTTCTTTTTCTATTCTAATTTTTAGCGAAAATTCGATAAAATAGGGAAGAAATATTTCATACACATTTTCAAGTCTTATGTCATTCGAAAGCTTGAAATTTTCTGCATAAAATGAAATTTTTTCGAAGTTTCTACGATCATCAGGAGAGCTATACAGGGTATCTGCTCAACCCGGACTTTTCAATTCCATGACTTTCCCTGACTTTTGCGAACTATTTTCTATGACTATAAAAAAAAAAAAAAGAACTCTGCTTTGTTTTTGGAAAATTATGCACTTAATATTCTATCTTGCAAAGCAAATGACCAAACATGGCGACTGCGTTTCACAGAAAAAGAAGTCCATTCACTTTTGAGGTCAAAAAACGATCTTTTCCTACCGACACCCTCCTCCCCACCGTGCTTGTCCTCAAACGTACTTTCCTGTAGCAATGAATTGTCTGTCCATAAATTTTACTGTAAGTTTAGATCCTGATATGAGTGAGGCGAAATCTTACTTCAAAACGGAACTCGTTGAGTTCCTGCCCAACCTACCTACACGATTCCTTAAAATTCAACATAGTTTTTTAATTTGTTTTTCTTTTGCATAAAACTCCTCGAAAGAAAAAGATTTAAACAAGTTTTAAAAGAAAAAGGAATCAAATGAAGCGGGTAGGGGGGGGGGGGGAGGCCAAATGTAAAAGGCAAATCTGCCTATGCCGTGCCAGGGGAAAAACCATCGAGTCTATCTTTTTGTCGTTCAAGGTCATATTTTATCAGACAACCGAGTCCGCGCACATGCGCAGTTACACAAAATTCGCCGCTCACGGTTTTAACGTTGAGAATTTATCTGATTGGTCAACACAATGCAACTTGTTGGAAATTGTAATTGACAAATCAGATTGCACGCAATAACGAAGTAGAATGACGGCGGAAGTGTTTTCGTTCTTCCGAGATAGCGGGAAAAATTTCAATCGGTCCGGAGCGCTAAAATCCATGATAAACAGTCAGTTTCCATGACTTTTGGACATTTTTCGCTGAAATCCATGACTTTCCATGACCAATTTCGATCATATTTGAAATCCATGACTTTCCCTGACTTTCCATATGCGCGGACACCCTGGCTATAATAATTGTTTTTAGAATCCCGGAAATTCAAGGCTTACCTTCAGCAAAGCAAGCCAAACGATTCTAAAATGGTTGAGCTCGAGAATAAAATTTGTTTGAAAATAAAGATGAAATGAAATATTTTATCAACGGAAATCAACTTTTCATATTGTTGTGAGCAACAAAATTGTTCTTATTTGCTCTTTTGGCATATTTTTGTGCACCTCCCCTTGGGGTTCCATTCGAATTTCTCCAAGGGTGTGTTTCACCCCTTTTATGGGATAAATCAGTGTTAATTTCAATGCAGACAAAAGTGATATGAATTGGCGCGACCACTTGGCGATACATCACCAAGCTTTTATTTGCCAAATATTAGAAGCCAATTTGGCGAAAAAAATATCTTGATTTTTTATTTGGGTTCAATTTGGCGCTATTGGCGATATTTTGCGAAAAATCCACTGAATGATATTAAAATCGGCGATATTTAGGAGATTAATCATTGTAAAACATTTTTTTGCATTGTTTCGTGGCAAACTAGGGATGTAAATGTTTGAATTGTTATCTTGCTCACTCCAAGCACTATTTTAGCACTTAAGTCATCTACTAAGAAATTTACACGTAAAATTAAGTAGTGTGGGGTACATATCAGATCTTTATATCACTTTGAAGGAATTATAGTAGAAGAAAGGAAGTATAGAAAGGAAGTAGTGTGGGGTCCATACCAAATGTTCATATCATTCTTTGAAGGAATTATAGTTGAATTATAACTAAAATAGAGTTTTTTTCTGCTATATCATTTTTTTACAAATGAATTTTTAAGTTTATACCACGGGCAAAACCGTGCGGTACCGCCTAGTTTTGCATAAAATAAATAATTTCTATACAGCAGTGGCGTATCCAGGAATTGATTTTTGGGGGTGCACATCGAACATCGACACTGTGATGAGAAAGGAAAAAAATCAAGAAATATGGTGAAACTTTAAAAACGCAGTATTTCGATTTAATTTTTTCTATTGAACATTGCTCAAAGATTGTTTTTTTTTCCACAAAAATGAATATCATGCAAGAACAATAAGGCGCGGGTACATCGCTCATTTTCCTCTTACATTTCCACAATTACAGAATAACAATTAGTTTTGCTTCTTATTGACGAAAACAGAAAATAATATGACAATATTTCAGTGTCCATAAAGTAGTTTTCATTGAAAAAACCTGAAGCATATTTACATGAAGGTTGCACGTTTTTTCAAAATTCGGTGCCACCATTTTTTATAGTCTTACAAAATCTTGGGGGGGTGGGGGGGGGGGTTGCATTGGTCCCTTGGCACGCCCCCCCCCCCTCCTGGATACGCCACTGCTATACAGAGATTTTATTTTTGCCTTCATCAAAATGAGAGATAAATCATGCAATTTAAAAAAGAAATAAGGAAGTTATTGCGTGGTAACGGACAAAACGAGCTGGAGAACATTTTTTTAGATTGTGTTGGGAGGGAATGAGTGAGCAGCAAAAAAATAACGACTTTACCTTTGATCACTTTACTTGCCAGCAAATCTTGTTTGGTGTTTTCTTCTGACAGCATATTTAAAGAAATCGTCAACGAACTTACTTCCTTCCCAAATCCAATGGAATGAACGAAACCATCAGCTTGACGCAGGATTTCATGAAATCGACTGTCTTTGTAGAAGAAGATCGCATTATTTTGATCAGGAATCTCACGTAGGATTTTTCCTTTATCGTCCGAAATACTACTATGGCTCAAATAAATCGTGCTTGTCGAAAAAATATTGCTGTCCATCACGCAACATAGTTGAATGCTGTTTATACTTGCATCAAACCTACAAATATTGCTACGATGCTTAATCAAGCTCACAGTCAGTTCCCAAGACTTATTGCTAAATTGAAAAATGGGGCTGCGAACTGTAACTGGTTGATCTTGATTTTCCATTCTGCGTTGCACAAAAACTATTTTCCACGAAAGTGATATGCGTGAACATCTTTTTTCAATCGATTGCGGAGTAGAAGACACAGAAAACGAATCACTCTTTTCAACATCCATGGCGACCGCTTATCAGCCAAGGAACAATGTATTAACAACACAAACCGAAGAGCATAAATGCACACGATACAGAAAGAGAATGTGCTGTTTGACACTAGCGTTTCTTTCCCGACACGGCAATCCTACGAAAGAGCTCTCTGGGAAGAGTTTATTAAATCGAGTAAGGGTGGACAGGTTTGCGAGATCCTGGTCACGTGATGTTACACATCTCCGTGACGTAGTATCTAGTATTTGTTTACATTTTCAACTTACAGCGAGTTTCTCTGAAAGTCAATACGGAGGTTAAAAAAGGGAATCTCGTTGTCATAATATTTTGGGGAGGGGGGAGTTATGTTCCAAATATTTTAAGATCATTATTCCCAAAGTAAATAAAGTGTTGATTGCAAGATTTCTTTTACTTTTATATCATTTTTCAAATAGGTTTATTATTGCTTTACTGGCTTCACCTAAAGCTAGTGAAGATGGAAAGAGAAGGCTTCTCATAGTTAAATAAAGATTTTTTAGCAATACAGTCAACATCAAAAAACAACTTGAGGTGTGTGTGGCAGAGTAGAGTCGAACTTGGATAATACGAATTGCAAGGGACCAATGTAAAACTTCGAATTATCCAAAATACTTTGATAATTTGATTGAACTAAATACAAGTTTCGAAGACCGACAAAAAACTTCGAACTATCCACAAATTCGATTTATTCAAGTTCGATTGTATTAAGAATGGTAGGTGATGACTTATGGAACATTTTTCATAAATGAGAAAATAATGTCGTTTTCAGGAACTTTAAAACTGTAAACACTTTGTACTCATGTCCAAAGAAAACCTTTTAAATCTTGTAAATACTTAAAATTTAGCATGTACAGTTTCGATTTCCACCGTATTATTTTTCTTGTAGTGGATTGTTGTTCAGATAAGACAGTGGTTCTCAAGGAGGGCGGTACCGCCCCCCGGTGGGCGGTAGGAAGATGCTGAGGGGCGGTGAGCATGTTTTGGGCAGTAGGGGTGCGGTGAGTATATTTTGGACGATAGGGGGCGGTGGGAAAATTTGGAGGTCAAAAGACGATAAATGTACTAGAATTTAATTTTAATTGAAAAAAACAAAATAAAATGTTGTATTTACTCAAGAATCCAACTTGAACTATCTGTGCCAACCAGGGTTGCCGGACATCCCGGATTTCAAGGGACAGTCCCGTTTTTTGAGAAACTGTCCCGGGGAACATTGATACGGGACGGCTAAAGTCCCGTATTCTAGGTAGAAGCAACATTTTACAAAACGAGACATTATTTTGAGAAAAAATAAAGTAAAACAAAAAATGGGAAATGGAGTGATAAGAAAATTGATTGAATCATAATATTTTTCTATTCTGAATTGTAATGTTAGTCTTATGTTCAGTTAGAGCCGAAATTATTGTGATAATTCATTCAACAAGGATTTAGTTCATTTTAAAACTGGTGCAGCTCCTTGTAAATGATTTTACTGTGCCTTATTATATAAAGCCATTCTTAAATATTTCCTCATGAAAAAAATATAAGTGTTCAGCTACTATTAGTCACTGGATAGTTATCTTTTGAAATGTGCTTTGCTTCACTCTTAATCTAAAAGAAGTAACTAAATATAGTAATCCCATTTAGCAAACAAATACATATTTTAAAAATATGAAGATACACCGATTTTACAATGAATAACCCGAACATAAATTACTATGAGTTTAATGCAAAAAAAAAAAAGACACAATAAAACTTTGAAAGAATTATTACAGTAGTGAAACCAAATAGTAGATATGATTTGAAGAAAAAAGAAATCCCCGACATTATGTTAAGACAATTTTTATGTTATAATATTCAAAAACTGTACACATTTTTTTTTTTTTTAATTCAGGTATTGAATATTAAATTTTTATTTGTTCTAGGTTAATTTAACATTTAACTCTGCGTCTGCTCAATTGTAATCAAGATTTTTGTGTCGTTAAAATTATTTTGCACGTATTAAAATTTTCCCTTTAGTATGTCTGGCATTTTGAAAAGGTACGTACTAAACATAAGTCATCACTAAAAACGACTATTATATCTTCCTCACCAAGACAGGCCAGTCAATTGAGTGATCCCCCCCCCCCCCCCCCCCCCATGGATCCTGTCCCGTATTTGCAGTTCTTAAATCTGGCAACCCTGGTGCCAACAGTAAAATAAACGTATGCTCTCTGGAATCTCCAAGCGTAATAATTCCTTACGTTTATCAGAGGTTACGTGGCCAAAGCGGACGTGGCCAGAGCGGACAGTGGTTACAGCGGACACGTGAGGGGAACTGGATGGGCAGAGCGGACATTCTAGCACCTGTTGTGTTATTTCTCTAATCAGTCAAATGTTTATTCAGGACAATTTAAAATATTAGTTAACAGCGTGCGGCCATATTGTTTATGTCACATGGTTCGCCCAGCTTGGCTACTTAGCTTTGGCGAATTTTGAGTCGACGCAGCTGTATTGAAGATATGCGTTGCGCAGCGGTAAACCTGCGCAACTTATCATTTTGGAAATTGGCCATTTTCTCAGTACAGTATATGTTCGTTCCTGAAGTGTGTATGTCGTTTTATATCGTCGAAAAAATCTGTGATGGAACCCATAGCCATTTCAACAAAATTACTCTCTACAAAAAAAGGAAAAGAATGTTTAGTTGTAGATGATTACCAACACCGTTTACACCGTCTAATTTTGCTAGAATTTCTTTTACTTTTAAAACCCGAAGGGTAATTATTCTTTTCTTAGAATTATGTTAAAAAAAATAAAAAATAACCTGGTGTTACAACACAAAAAAACAACATAAAATCATTTTTCTTGAACAAATACTCTCGTTCTTAATCTTCAAACGTTTCACATCTTTTACTACTTCATGGGAGTTTATGTTAAGAAAAAAGAGAGAAGAATACACATGTTTCGGAATTTTATGATTTTAGGGTAAATGCATGTGATTTTCGTTACAATTATAAAAACACGAAAGAAAAGTCACACAAAATAATCCATAGCAATTTGCTTTCGTTTTTCAAAAATCAGCATTTTTTAAAAAATTGATGTTGAGTCATTTCCCGCTTTTTTTTCTAAATAAAAACATTAGTTAAAAAAAAAAAAAAAAAAAAACATCTTCTTTGGAAAAAGTAAACTAGCTGTCGTGGCCGTCACGAAACTTTCTTCTATATCTATCTTATGAATTCCGGTTACAAAATAAAATACGTACTCGCCCGAGTAATTGGAGACAGCTCCAATTTCCCAATTATCGTAATAACCCTGCAAATGCAGAATCAATGAGCGAAATTGGAAATCATTGCAAAAGCCTTGTTTAGATAAATTGCAAACATTTTATTTGTTAGTAAAAAGAAATTGGCAACAGTTAAAAATTTCAAATCATTGAAAGTTTTCAGCTGCTTTGATAATTAAATAGCGTGAAAGCGATTTTTTAATGAATTAATTTTTCGCATTGTTGACTAAGCGCAAAAATCACCCCACCCTCCCCTTGTGGCGATTGGCGCCAAAATTTAATCGATGCTTGCTTCCATATTGGGTTAGTGTTATTCCAAATTTCATTCAAATCGCAGCAATATTTCCCGAGATACAGTAGGTGCAATGACAAAATAAGCACTTTTGATTGCTCCACCCCCCTTTGAGATATTGACACACAAATTGAATCAGCACCTGTACTCAATAGGGTCTACCTATGGACCAATTTTCGTTTGATTCCGCCGGTTACTTCCTGAGATATAGCAGTCACCCCCGCGCAGAACACGTGCGATTGCACCACCTCCCTTGGAGATATTGACAAACAAATTGAATCAGCACCTGTACTCAATAGGGTCTACTATGGACCAATTTTCGTTTGATTCCGCCCGTTACTTCCTGAGATATAGCAATCACCCCCGCGCAGAACACGTGCGATTGCTCCACCCCCCTTGGAGATATTGACAAACAAATTAAATCAGCACCTGTACTCAGTAGGGTCTACCTATGGACCAATTTTAGTTTGATTCCGCCGGTTACTTCCTGAGATATAGCACTCACTCCCGCGCAGAACACGTGCGATTGCTCCACCCCCCTTGGAGGAATTCGCTAAACAAAGTCAGGTGCACCAGTTCACATGGTGGTACATATGTGCAAAAATTTTTGTTCGATTTCATGCAGTAGTTTTTGCTCTAGCGCGGCCACAAAAACTGGTCACACACATACAGACTCACACACAGACAGACACACACACACACACACACACACAGACAGACATTTTCCAAAAATGGTCGAAATGGACTCAGCGCACCTCAAAACGTGCAAATCCGTCAAAATTCGACATTCGAAAATTTTCACGAAACCAATACTTTCTTCTATATATTAGATATAGAAGAAAGTAAAAACAATAAGCAACGAAAAAAATACACTCGGCGAAAAGCTGATAAAACGCGGGGTTGCCGTTAGTTTACATTTGGTTGGAGCGCACATCGTAAAATGAATCTTCACTAGTTTGGCGAAAAATTTGAGATGCGTTGCGCATGCGCAGCTTATCATTTTGTAAAATTGCCTTAAAATACTGGTTTAAACTATATTTGTGATTTTTAGAAGTGTTTATTTACTTATTTATCTGCACCCTTTATCTGTTCCATGATGGGGAAAAAATGTGTCCGCTCTGACCACGATGAGTTTCGCAGTGTCCGCTCTGACCACGAAATCTTATGTGTCCGCTCTGACCACGTCCGCTCTAGCCACACCACCTTATCAGAGGCGCCTCTTTGCTTTTAAAATAGCTTAGCTTTCGCGTTTTTTTTTTTTTTTTTTTTTTCCTTTTCGCTCTCTCTTTTTTTCCCAGCGATTTGGCTTTTCTGTGATCTTCGACGTTCGACGACCTTGAGACAGAATGTTACCGAATCAAGAACCATTACAATTGCAATTATGGTTACATGGTTTGGCTAGCATTAGCCAATTTGGCTAATTTTAATCATTCATAGATAGATAAAATTCAAAAGCACTAGCCACAAAATCGTTTGGTTATTTTTTAATCAAACTGTTGATTGATTCTTTTTCTGTTGCAATGCTATTTCGAACAGCGTTATGTAATTTTTAGTAACGAATCAATATTTTTCTTAGTTTTTATCATACATGTTAAAAATACCGTCCTGCATCTGTTGGTGAAAATGGTCAAATTAAGTTCTCAAGTTTCAGTCGGCTATTTTAATTGCTACTTAACGAAACTTGCGTTTTAGGCATTTCATTACGTCACCGTTTTAGTTTTTTTTTTTTACTTTCGTAATTTTATTTTGCCATGGTCTCGTAAGTTAGCTTAGTACCTATTTGAAAGTAAGTTTCCCATAAATATATTCGAAATATCTCGATGGACGGTGGTATTCGTAAAAGTTTTCTATTTTCCTTGATTTGGTTATTTTCCAAAATTTTTAACTGGCAAACCTATTTTCAATGCCTAGAATGCCTGATCAGTTTGACTGTTAGATTTGACCTCAGTATTTTTACTTTGGCTTTCACTCACTTCATTTATTTACTTTCATGGTTTATTTTGCCACTGAACAAATATCGTTCCCTCGTATTTTACTGCCGCTGAACAATGTCGGTCAACAAAAAGAAGTGTCGGCAGTACAGTGCTACATACTTAAAGTTCGGATTCATTCAATCGCCATCGAACACTCAACTGCCGATGTGTTTACTTTGCAATAAAGTATTGTCTAATGAGGCAATGAAACCGTCTCGTTTACATGAACATGTACAGAAAATGCATACTGATAAACAAAATAAAGATATATCATTTTTTACGAATCTAAAGAACAAGTTTCTGAACTCGCCATCGGTCACAGGCTTACTAGTCAGCTCATCACAAAAGTGTGACGATGGTTTAATAGCGTCTTATAATATAGCTAAATTAATTGCAAAGGCTGGAAAACCTCACACCATTGTGAAGAATTGATTCTTCCTGCTATTAGAGAAGTGTTAGACACTGTGTTACATCATCCATCCCCCTCCAATGTAATCAAAAATATTCCCTTAAGTAACGATACGGTGAGGCGAAGAATTGATGAAATGGCTGAAGATATTGTAGCGAGTCCGTAGCACCTTCAACTTTCTTTAAATAAGCATTCCAATCTTGAGGAAGTAACTATAAATTTATTTACAAGTATGTACACTATTTACAATAGGAGCAGGAAACAATTGCTAAACATCCAGCAATTAGGTAGCAAACAGTACAATGTACTCTCAACAGTAACTTAGCACCACGTATCTAACGTGAACAGTAATTAAGAAATTACAAAAGCAAAACAAACATTCGCCCAAGCGAATAAAAACGAGCCTCTCAGAAATCCAATCTGAGAAAAACTAACTAACTGTTTACAAATACCTTTGTGCTGTAGATGTACAGAAAATAACAACGTTGAAAATGCACAAATGAGCAGGGATACTGCAGACACGTGTTTCGGCGTTACAAGGAACGTCTTTATCAATGCAAAAAAGTTGTGAGCTTATGGATGCACAGACATCCGACAAAAATCTAATTAGTGTGCTTTTGTCGAATGTCTGTGCATCCATAAGTTCACAACTTTTTTGCATTGATAAAGGCGTTCCTTGTAACGCCGAAACACGTGTCTGCAGTACAGTGTTAAAAAAAACCTGAATTTTCAGGAAGATTTTTACTGATTTTAACAGTAAATTTCCGTTTTCGTTTCAAAACAGAACTTTTCCTTGAAAAAACGGAACTATTCCGTGAATTACCAAGTTGGAGAAACAAAAAACGGAATTTACCCGGTTTTGTAGTTGAAATATAACCGAACGAGAGAGTTAGATACAGTC